>JBBPBX010062494.1:0-20816 GCA_038048925.1 Garcialebias charrua | reverse complement strand
TTTGTGGCTGTAAGGCTCTTTCTATTAATTTGGAAAGCAGGGATGATTATCAAAATTACTGTATTACCTCTAAATATTATTTTTCTGCCCAAAAAACTAACATGAAACATGCACTTTAACTTCTAGGCCATGTGTAATATCTAATACAAGCCAAAAGTTTAGTCTAGATTTAATTGTTCCATCTGGTTTTAAACCAGTTAAAAATGTGTGCCTCTTGACGTAAAGTGTGCCGTGTATCATTCTACTTGAACTCATTACAAAATTCAAACAAAATGGAGTTGTAATGATGATTTTGCATATTTGATTGACATCTATCAAGCCATTTGTCCATTACCATATAATGGTCTCCTCCAAAAATAATTTCACAGTTTACATATACAGTACTGTATTTGAGACAGGCCTTTTAAAGCATTGCTCATTTCTGTAAAGTTTTTTTTCTTTTTCTTTTGTGACCGTTGTAAATATATATTACTGTATTATAAAACAAACCTCTAAATATGCATCATTCACCACCAAAAGTTTACACTATAATTTGTTATAAATAAGCAAAATCAGTTGTTTTTATTGGTAACAATTACAAGTTGTTAGTTTACTTTCAGACATTGACGAGTACAATTGAGGCAGTTTGTCTCACAATGGCTATGGATGAATATAAATTCAAACTTAGTTCATGTGAACACTACATGCTCTCATCAATGTTTAATTTATTTTTGTGCATTACTGATAAAACAGCTCGACAAATCTCAGGAAAAATCATGTAATATTGGATCATTTTCCTCGATAAATGACCAAGTATAATATTTTGTCTCATTTGTTTAACTGGGTTCTCTTTATCTACTTTTAGGACTTGTGTGAAAATCTGATGATGTTTTAGGTCATTTTTATGCAGAAATTTATAAAGTTTTAAAGGCTTCACAAACTTTCAAGCATCGCTGTATGTGTGAATTTAAAGTTATAATTGTGCCTGATGTTCACGTTTTCTGTGGTCCCTGCAGATGTTCAGCAGATGGTTCTGATTAAAGAAGCTCCTGAAGTACAGATGCTTGGGATGGATCAACAGGATCCAGAGACCCTCAACATAAAGGAGGAAGATGAGGAACTGTGGACCAGTCAAGAGGGAGAGCAGTTTTGTGTGAAAACAGAGACTGATGACCCCGGGTTTGCATTCACTGCTGTTCCTTTGAAGAGTGAGGAAGATGAAGAGAAACATCTATTTTTACAGCTTCATCAGCACCAAGTAAAAGAGGAAGATCTTCCAACCAGCAGTTCAGCTGACCAGATGAAAGCATCAACTGGTGGAGAGGACTGTGGAGGAGCAGAGACTACCAGGAACCCAGATCTAAATACTTATGGAGATGATTGCAGCTCTTCAGAGACTGAAGTCAGTGAGGATGATGAAGGTGATGATGTGAATGACTCTGACTCTCAGCTAAAAGACTTATCAGACTCTGGGTCAGAACCTGAAGACGGTGACAAAGACTGGAAGAAGAGCAGAGCTCCTGAGTCAGGCGTAAACACTGTCAACAAATCTTGCAGCTTCACTGAGCGTGGGAAACAATTTCACAAGACAAGTCAGTCAGTGATGTCTTCAAGTTGTTTGGTTGTCAAGGAATGTGTTGAAGGGAAGAAAACTGGAGGCTCAGTCAAGAAAAGACAGTCAAGACAGACCTCATTTAGTTGTAAAGACTGTGGAAAAAGATTTAACAGAAAGGATAATCTAAACAGACACATGATAGTTCACACAGGACAGAAAGCATTTGTTTGTGATCTTTGTGGACAAAGGTTTGGACAGAAGTCACATTTAAACTCACACATGATGGTTCACACAGGACAGAAAGCATTTGTTTGTGATCTTTGTGGACAAAGATTTGG
Organism: Garcialebias charrua; assembly: GCA_038048925.1. Taxonomy (NCBI): domain Eukaryota; kingdom Metazoa; phylum Chordata; class Actinopteri; order Cyprinodontiformes; family Rivulidae; genus Garcialebias; species Garcialebias charrua. Next base: position 18,944 of record JBBPBX010062494.1, on the reverse strand, counting down.
ATATAAGTCTCATTTAAATACACACATGATAGTTCACACAGGACAGAAAGCATTTGTTTGTGATCTTTGTGGACAAAGGTTTGGACGGAAGTCAACTTTAAACACACACATGATAGTTCACACAGGACAGAAAGCATTTGTTTGTGATCTTTGTGGACAAAGGTTTGGATATAAGTCACATTTAAACACACACATGATAGTTCACACAGGACAGAAAGCATTTGTTTGTGATCTTTGTGGACAAAGGTTTGGATATAAGTCACATTTAAACACACACATGATAGTTCACACAGGACAGAAAGCATTTGTTTGTGATCTTTGTGGACAAAGGTTTGGACGGAAGTCAACTTTAAACACACACATGATAGTTCACACAGGACATAAAGCATTTGTTTGTGATCTTTGTGGACAAAGGTTTGGACATAAGTCAAATTTAAATACACACATGATGGTTCACACTGGACAGAAAGCATTTGTTTGTGATCTTTGTGGACACAGGTTTGGACAGAAGTCAGATTTAAACAAACACATGATAGTTCACACAGGACAGAAAGCATTTGCATGTGATCTTTGTGGACACAGGTTTGGACAGAAGTCAGATTTAAACAAACACATGATAGTTCACACAGGACAGAAAGCATTTGTTTGTGATCTTTGTGGACACAGGTTTGGACAGAAGTCAGATTTAAACAAACACATGATAGTTCACACAGGACAGAAAGCATTTGTTTGTGATCTTTGTGGACACAGGTTTGGATTTAAGTCATCTTTAAACAAACACATGGGGATGATCCATATCATAGAAAAGCAGTTTAACTGAATAATAACCTGTGTTTTGTCTATTTTTAATCTCATATAAAATAACACATTCCTTTCAGTAATGTTTTTTCTTTGTACCTTTATTACCAAACATTAGATTTTTATATTTGACCACTACGTGGTGCTTTGATTTTTAATATGAGAGCTTCTGTAAAAATCTAGTTCAACTTACACCAGAAGACGTACATCTTTCATTTCATTTTGAGAATGAACTTTCTACATCTTTCATGGTTAGTCACTGAGGAGTCCCGTCTCAACGGTGGACGACAGGTGCAGACAAGCTACACACAGCTAAATGCACAGCAAACGGTTAAAATGTGCTGAAAACACATGAATAATCCTAACTCCTAACCAATAAAACAAATGCAACAGAAAAAAGGTCTTCAATCACAGAAAATAAATGAAGAAACACACAATCAAAAAAGAAAAACATGCTGCACCAAAAACACCAAAACAACTGAAAATGAGATGTGTTAAAAACAACAACAAAACTTTTTGGACGGGGTGTGGTCGTGAGATGGAGTGAGTCGCACTTGCCAGTGCTCCGGGTAAATTTTATTTTTTAGTACCACCAAGCCCTCTATATGTAATATTTTTGCCTATCATCACGCACACAACTTCCATCAAGTATCTCTTTTGAAGATTTTTGATTAAAAAATGTCTCAAAAGACAAGATCGAAGAAAGACGCCGAGAAAGATGACGCTGGCCTAACCCTCGAGGCAATTACCTCGCTGCTGGAAGAACACCGCGCGGCTCTGTCAGCTGAGTTTAAACAAACTTTTCACCAGCTGGATCTCAAACTGGACCAGACTCGGCTCGCGGTGGAGGAACACGGCCAGCGTGTCTCATCACTGGAACTTGTCACTAACGACCTGAGCCAGCGCATGTCGGAGGTGGAAAACACCTGCTCAACTCTTCAGGAGGAAAACGCCAGACTGAAATCTAAACTGGCGGATTTAGAAAATCGAAGCAGACGGCAGAATATTCGTGTGCTGGGTTTACCGGAATCTATTGAAAGCGGACGTCCCACAGACTTCTTTTCCAACCTGCTGTGCGACATCTTCGGGCGTGACACGCTTCCTTCTCCACCCGAACTGGACCGGGCCCATCGAACTCTCGCTCCGAAACCCGCATCGGACCAGCGGCCGCGCCCGGTTATCCTGCGAGTGCACCGGGCCCAGGTAAAGGAGCTGTTGATCCGGGAGGCTCGACGCAGAGGCGGGCTTGAATACCAGGGAAAACCAGTGCGGATCGTGGAAGACTACAGCCCAGAAGTCCTCAACCAGCGAGTGGAATATAAGGACGTGATGTCTGCACTGTATTCTCTGGGTCTAAAACCTGCTCTGCTTTTTCCTGCCCGACTTCGCGTGACTTTACCTGATGGACACAGAAAGTGGCTGGGCTCGGTCGAGGAGGCGAAGAAGTTCAGTGACACCTTTCAAGCTTCACAGCGCAAGTAACATTTAACTTTTCTTTGACTGATGAGCAATGTACGGAAGCGTATTGCTGACACCAATGCGCTGTTCCCGCACTGGCTCTGTTTCTGTTTACACCAAACTTTTCTTTACATGAGGTGAGGAACAGATGAGCAGGACTCTGCCCATACTCTGATTATCTGAGACTTTTTTAGTTGCAGCTTTTTTTGAACTATTAACATTTTTGAAATGAAACATTTTTCCTTTTCTGGTTTACCTGTTGACTATTTTGAGCTGAATCTTGGGTTAGTCCTGGATTGATTGATAATTAATTTGAGATTGGGATTAATTTAACTTTACGTTTGTATATGTGTGCGTGATTACCGGTACACATCTATGTGTATACATTTTTTGGCCTTGTATACTTTAAAGGAGAAATGAAAAGTGTTTTTAAGCTAATAGTAGTCTAATGAAAAGCATAAAATAAGCTTGTTGAGAAAATTTCACAAGTCAAAAATGTCATCCTAACTCAAATTTAGACTTTGCAAAGTGAAAAAATTCTCATCTGGTGTTTTTGACCCCCCTCCCTCTGCTTGCTCTCCGTCCCCTGAATATGACATAGGCAGTGCAATGGTCGTCCCTCATACAGTAATATTAGTGTGTGTATCTAGTATTTTTTCAACTTTCATCATTTTGTAAACCGCCCCCTAGCTTATAGACTGTAGTTATGTTATCATTCACAAGAGTTTGTATATATTTTTTTGTTTATGTAGTGTTTTGTAGTTCTGTTTGTGTTAATAAAAAAAAAAATCTAGTAGTGGACAAAAAGGTTTCAGTGTGTAGCAATTAGGGATGCAGCAAAAAAAAATCTATTTTTTAAAGAATCAAGATTCTTAGTCCTGGCGATTCAGAATCGATTCTAAAAGCCCCAAAATAGATTTTAAAACTTTTTTAAAATTTTATATTGTATTTTTACCGCTCCTGTGCATTCGGCCGCTGTAGAATTTTGGCCGTGTAGGGCCACCGTAGTTAGTTAGCCAGGCAGCTCCCAATGGAGCCTGCTAGCAAGGAGGGAGACCCTGCATGTTTCAACTTGCTCCTTCATCTTTAAAAATCATTTTAGATCCTACTATGTTCTGTGGAATACAGAGCTTAACAAGACATTGGTAACTGTTTCAGGACATTTTCAACACCCCCACTCCCATGTTAGCATACGGCGCTAGCATGCTAACGTTAGCATACGGCGCTAGCATGCTAACGTTAGCATGCGAAGGCTATTCGTATTTCCAGGATAGAAATGCCCATTAATGCACTAAATCACCAAACTGTTTTTGACAAACTAAAGTGATATCCTTCAGATTCAAAAAGGTCTTCTGCTTCCATTTTAAATGACAGACAAGAGGACAGTAATGATGGGTTTATAGCTTCAGTGTTATTGTAAGATAGCAAAGGAGGTCTTAATTGTGTCATAAAAGTGCGTCCAGAAAATTACTACAGAAATCACTGCACTTCGGCATGTAGCAGGAAAAATGTAAAAAAACTATTTCTTTAAGCTACTGACTTGAAAAAAGCATACTAAGTATGTTTATGTGTGTTGTTTACTATATGAAATTCTTGTTATATCGATTTTTTCAGATTTGATTACATTTCTCCTTTAAACTAGTTTGTGAGGTGCTTAAAAATTTTTTTTTTTTTTTTATTTGTTTCTTATTTGTTTCTTTTTTTTAGGCATTAGGTATTTACTTTTTGGTTTTGTATTTAGGCACATAAATAATTGAAGTAGGCCTATCCAGGTATAAAAATGGGTGAAATGTATAATGTTTTTTAATATATTATTTTGAACTATTAACATTTTTCCTCTTCTTGTTTACCTGTTGACTATCTTGAATTGAATCTTGAATTGGTCTTGGACTGATTGAAGATTTAATTTAGGATTAGGATTAATTTAACCTTGTTTATATGTGTATGCGTGATCACACATCTATGTGTACATTTTTGGCCTTGCATGAGGTGCTTATACATTTTTTTTTTCCTCTGATGATACTGGAGCACTAGTTTAAAAGTTAGACAGGAGACTTATTTTTAATTTCTATGGAGCTTGCTGCTTCTGTCTGTTGCAGCTGTCCAGGGTGGGAAAGGGAGGGGGGTGGGGGGTCCATCACTGCCATTAATTTATATTTTCTTTCACTTTGCCAAGAACTGCACAGCCATCAACACATTAGACTGTATTACCTACCTTTCTTATTGTTGACGTAAGATTCTATCCGTCCCAAAATTCGTTTTTTGGTTCACTTTAGAACAGGAAGGAGAGATACACTTACACACGACAGACGCTCATTTAAAGTTCCAAAAACCAGTTTAATTATAAGTTTAAAAAGTCACAGAATACATTTGTTCTATTTTCTAAAAGCCATTACATTTGTTTTAAAAGACGTGGACAGTGAGAGAGAGAGAGAGAGAGAGAGAGAGAGAGAGAAGGGAGAAGGGAGGGAGAGAGGGGGAAAAAGAGGGACAGGGAGACCCCGCATACGACCTTGGTGGGCTGCTTTTCCCATGGCCGGCTCCTTGCATTGACTGACGGAGGAGGAAAAACCCATTGCTTTTATTCTTTTGTAGGGCGTTGCCTGCTCTTCCACCAACAAGAAGAAGTTTCTGCTTTTTCCAGCTCATACGAGAGCTAACGAGGGGGAAGGGTGGCTGAAGAGCCACACAGAACAAGGAGACTTCCAGTGACTTCCTTACAGAGTCATATATCTTAAAGTCATAAAACTGACAGACAGAGAGGCGCCAAAAGTCTCTTCCCAAACCAATCAGATCCAAAGTGAGCACTTCTTCAGAACCAGACATGCTCACATCCTGTGTCCCCTCAGCAAATTCTCACCACTCTACAAGAAAAACTGATCATCTGAACACCATGTGAAAAACCCCTTAAGACAAATATATTTTTTATTTCATAACAATCCCCCTTTGGACCTCATTTATCTGAGGTCCATCCCAAAAGAAATAAAATCACACCTAATAACGCAGCTAAGCGCATATATCCACCTTATTCTTGGGGGTGTCACTGTAGAAACGAAGGCATGCAGCAGCACCCGCAAGTTATGAGTATGCCTAAGAAAATAGCCAATGATACCATTATAGATACAAACACCTGTTTCCGGGGACCGAAGATCTTTACCAGCCAATTGTCCAGTGGGTCGTCCAGACCCGAATGAATTTATTAATATGCAAATTGTAGAATATAAGGAAATATATGCAAACTATGAACGATAATAATAGTAAGCGCTTCAAGATATTGCAGAATTATAAACCTTAAGTTTCCCAGTTTCCTCCTCCAGCAGCAAGGCAGTATATCTCTCTTGAACACACAAAAATAGAGAAAGAACACAAGATTTATATCATCATCACAGAAACATTAGTATACTTTTTACACGTACTCAGGGGCATTCCCCTTGGGTGCTCGGGGATATTGAATCCTCCTATGTCCCCGAGTTTTCTTCGTGTAATGTGAGACTCTAATATGTAGTGTTTTTATCGTTCTAGGTGTCTGTTCTATGTGTGCATATTCCAGCACCGAGCGGCCCCATAAAACAGAGTCCTTCTGGGCCCCGCACGCAACTATACCCGGCTACTTTCGTCTATCAAGGCACGAGAGTTCGAATGCGACCTCTTCTTGTCGTCCAGCCCAATCTTTTAGCTCCTTCCTGGTTCACGAGCTGGAGCACACTGAACCGTGTGGATCCCCTGGCATTGACACGCACTGCCTGTGGTGTGCGTTCAGTGACCCCTCACGGGTCCGTACTTGACCAGGGCTGTCTGGTCTTGCCTCCCCCTCAGCTGGAGCATTTCCAGGAACCACCTATCATAACCAGAATGTGCCACAACAAACAACACCCAATAAATTATAAATCAGTAGTACAAAGAATGAATCATGCATGTTAGTTGGTTTGGAAGAGGCTTAATCTTCATTAGGGTTAATTATGAGTAGTTTTAAGGCGGTTCATACTTACAAAAAATACTGTACCTTTTCACTCAGCTTATAGCAGAAATTACACACATAACAATAACATCACAAGCGGCGGCAGAGCATAATTAAAAAATAACATAGCAAGCGGCGGCAGAGCATAATTCACAAAACATTGTACACCTGTGGTTCTATACACCTTTTTCCTGAGTCAATAAGTCACATGTCGTCTTAGTCAAGTCAATTGCGTATAAATCTACAGAACCACCATATTCCTAAACACCCTCTGATCAGGTCCACTTCAGGTTTGAGTGGTTTTGAGCCTGCAGGCCAGGAAACATTTCCAAGGGGCGTCCCCCTCCTGCTTCACACACATAAAAAAAAACAACATTGTTGTTAATTGCTCATTTGAAATATGCTTGCATGCTTACATCAATACTCTTTCCTCCATGACATGATTAAAGAAAATAAAACGTTCAAGACCGATGCCGCCTCAATATCAACGCAAGTGAACTTTGTTTATAACGCCAATTTATCAGTTCATCTTTTAGTTAATTAGTTATTTCTAGGAACATTTGTCAACCTAGTTGTTTCTAGGAAACATTTACAATCTAGTTATTTCTAATTAGTTATTTCTAGGGACCAATTCCAACCTCTCTATTTTTAGAAACATCTGTCAACCTCTTAACCCCCTTTTGAAACAAAACTCCACCTTGTTTCAATTATGCCAAAGTTATTTGGTTAATAAATTGGAAATTGTGTCTAAATTTAATTTACCATCCTTTAACCTAAGCACTAGTGTCAGATGTTTCCTAAACCTCAGCCTATTGCCACCTCTAATTTGGTTTTCACAACCATATAGCTAACTATAATCTACGATATCATCTCATTTTCTTTAAAATTATAATCATTTACCAAAATGTACCCCTTGTGACACATCAGATTCCCAACATGCACTCCGCCAAGGACAGCTGCAAAAACAAAAATATAAAAGTTAACTCGTTTTGGGGTCAGGAGCTAGGATCATTTCCCTTGCTCCCCTTCAGCTTCACCACAGAGTTACAGGAACCAGAAGAAGCAAGTCGTCAGATCCACCTGAGCACAGTATAACTAAAAATCATGAAGCCTGCGCTAGCAGGCCCAAATGTGCCTATGTGTTTCATTAAAAATTTATCATAGCAACTGTAGTTTTGATCCCGGCTACTAAGATCAACGACAGATCCTCACAGATCAATATGGGGTGCGGCCTTTGCTGGTGTGAGTGACTTCAGGACCATTTGTTCTCTTGTCTGTTTGGAGAACGTGTTCAGCTTTCTCTTGTTCCAGCCCCCAGTGAGACGTTCACTGGGTTCTGATTCTCGTCCGGACCCCCAAATCCGGACCGTATATCCTGGCCATTTGTGTCTGATGACCATGTTTTGACAGTTCTTTGAGAAAGTCTTTGCCTCTGCTCGGCTGAAAGTTTCTGTGGACAGTCTTTTGTTCTTTCGGTGCCTTTGTTGTTTTCAGTCGCTCCTTGCGTATGCCCCTCAAAGTTCTTGAGCAAGGTTGCATATGAATCCAGCCATGTTATTGTTCTTCCCAATGAAGTCACAGTGAGTCAGTTTCTGGACACACATTCATATTAAATCTGATCCGATCTGATCAATAACCACAGTAGCTGAGATTCAAAAGTCAGATGCTGCATGTGTTTTGGCAGAGGCCTATCTTAATGCATATTTACCATTATGTGTTCTGTAAAGGATGAGGTGGGATTCATAGACTCACTCTTGCCGTTCCATCAACACTGTTCAATGAGGCTATTTAAAGAATTAAATAATTTTTTTTTTATTTTTTTATTTTTAAATCATTAACAGACCAAAATCAAATTAATTTTCTGTTAACCAGCTTTATTATAGATCCTTCGACAGAGGCATCTTTTAATCTGATCTGCACAACAGATCCAACATTAGTTTACCTAAAAGTGAAATAATCAATTTTACCCTGAAATCAAAAAATACTGTAGCCTACTTTTATTTCAGAACGTACAATGTACGGTCTTCCAAGACCCCCTTGCTAGTATACAGTCTATGATAATTAGCAAATTCCTTGAGCCTTCTAAGATCTGCCCTCCTAAGTTATTAATTTGAAATTGTTAAACTCAGTGGCTCATTTATTCAAAGTAAAAATATGGGCTAGTTCATTTTGGCCTGTTGTTCCAGGTATATAACTATTAGTCTAGGGGTGTCAAACTCATTTTGATCTGGGGGCCGCATACAGCTTAATCTGATCTCAAGGGGGTCAGACCAGAATACTCATTCCAAAAGTCCACTTTTGTCTTTGTATTAGTGCAAAGAATAAAGAAATTATAAAAATATTAACATTAAATTAATTGTCCTTTTACATTTTTACTCAGTTTAGCATTTAAGTGCATTACATATTAAAGAAATGATCAGTGATTGCACGTTTTAAAACATTTATTCAACAAACTGTTTTGTTAAATACCCTGATGCATGCTCCATAATCCATGTAGAGAAATCTAAAAAAGCTAAATCTGAGCTTCTGGACATACAAAAAAACAGTTCTGTTAAAACCCTTTCCTGCATGTTAAAAGTGCATCAAAATTTAGAAATGAATGAATTTTAAATCCATTTTCCACATCTATAAATATGTATTCATTTAAGACCTGTCTGTGAGGGCTACTCCCTCCTTAGCACTTTGAGATTTCCATTAATGAAAAGTGCGTTATAAATTGAATTCATTACTATTATTATTATTATTATTTATTCTTCAAACCCCAATCTGTCCTCTTCTTTTATTCATCTGACTCCAAACAGTTATTAAACTCTGTACCTGCATCCCTTTACTTTTATTAAATGTTTCAGAACGAATAACCCAACTGGATGACTAAATTAAAAAATAAAGTGACTCCGACCTGTTTTTGGTTTTTTCTAGAAATTATTATGCTCCTGTCTGCAGTACCTTTTTTCGTCCATCAGGGGTCTCCATTATACTCAGGCTCAATGTTGCCAGCTGTACGATAATTTTCGTATTTGTACGATAATTTTGCCCTCTGTACGATCAATAATCCCGACAAAGGCCAAAAATACAATAATTTCGCCATTCTGTAAACGTGTAGTTGTGATCGGTTTTCATCAGCCTGTCGCAACTGTCTGTCGGAGTTTTTTTGTGAACCCTGAAGGCGTCTTGGAATTCCAGCTAATCCTGCTTTTCTAAATGTGACAGAAGACTTTCTGTAGAGGTCATTAATTACCACCAGACAATAATGCGTATTGTCTATGGTTCCCCCCAGTACTGACGCCACAAAGCTGTGAGTGCCTGTTAGACGCTACAGTACAGTACTTATTATTTTGTTTATAATGGGTGTACGATAATCCTACATTTCTCACCTGGCAACCCTGCTCAGGCTATACACGAAACAACTGTGTCTTTCCATAGTTGCCAAATCCGCTTATTTCCAGCGGCATTGGGCTTGTTTTCCCTGGAGCCGCTTTCAAATTTGATCAGCCGCTTGTGGCGGGTTTTTATTTTCGCTTCTCGTGGACATTGAGTCGCTTAGTTGTGCTTGTTTTGAAGGAGCTGATCGCTTCTTTTGTCTAGCGATCTGGCAACCCTGCTCTTCGGGTCGACGCTCACAAGACGACGTGGACATTCACTGGATCTATTCACAAAAGTACGTCTTCCAAATTGGTAATCCACTTTCTCTGCTTCTTATATTGGGAAATACAAGTATGATGCGTTCGGTTCTATATCCTCACAGCCTATACACAAATTATAAAACTACATCTCGTAAACCACGTCGGACCTATGGCTCGTTAGCTTTGCTGTTAGCTGCTAAGTTCGTCTACAAAAACTAAATTTGGATTATTTAAAGTCGATATTGTTTATCTACACGACGCGCCACTGTACGCTTTGTTAGCGAATCCGATGTGAGCTGTCTACCGTTACAAAGTTATAAAATGTCCGCTGTTAGGCAGCCTATGCTATGCTAACGGGAGGTTCACTGCAATTTTTCCAACTTTCCCGTTTGTCTAAGTGTTATAACCTAAAATTATTGAGATAGAATGTCATAATCCCTTTTGATCAATCCTTCAAACTGTAACGGTTCATTCGGCCCTATTTAATTTATCTCGAACTATCCGCAAATATTTTATTTGTTTATTCAAAAAACCGTACAATCCTGAGGCCTTCCAGCCTGGTTAAAACCAGACCCCCGTTCAGAGCTGAGCTGAAGTTCTATTCTTTCATTTCACCCACATTCACGCTGTAGAAAATGATCTAGTCCTGTTAAAATGGAGAAGTGTAAACCGTTTTAATGTAACGTTTATTTTTGTGTTTCAGGAACCCAGCACCAACTCCTGAAGAGGTGGAGAATTCGTTTATTACTCTATTAACTGCTGTATCTAAATAAAACTGTTCTAACTTCAGCGCCTCAATGTTTTGTTTCATATTTAATCTTCAGATAGCTTGTTGTGACAAGTTTAAGAAGAAAAGCAATCCATAAATATGTCATACAGGCTAAAAATACAGTAATCATTATTTTCCTCCTTCCATTTTTGAATTCTTTAAAGTCCATGACTCACCATGTTTTCAAATTGCCTCGCCATTATTTATTTGTTTATTTAAAAATAATACAGGAGCGTTTATTTATATTGTAGAGAAATAACTCTAAATGGGTTATTTCATGATTTATAGCAGATTTTTAGCAAAAGCTCCGGGAAGATCTGCCCCTCTCTTTTTTCTCTCCCCGTGGGTCGGGAGTTCAGAAAGGTAGCTCTGAGCACGCGTGCCCCGCAACAAGGCTGGACAGAACCGAGCCCTGAGTCAACGACCAGAACTCCAAGGGCCACCGCAGAACGGGAGAAGACGAGAGAAGCCGCGCAGCTCATGCTCCTCTCTGCGCACAAGCTGAGAGGCTCTGAGAGCAGCGAGCAACAGTCGCAGCGGTGTTATATCTTATTAAAACGTCTATAAAATAAATAAAAAATAAAAACAGAGCACTGGTCCAGTTGTACACACAAATGCACCAAGAAATATGCAGTTTTAACTCCTATTTTTTAAAGTTATGTATGTGAACAATTAAATAAATAACAAGTAGGACCGTGCTTTTATTGAGGCAAAAAATATTGTGATATCAAGGTATTTTACTTAATAATTTCTGTATATAGCCTGTTTCAGCTTTTTCAGCTAATTCTACATTTTTAATCCAACTTTTCAGCCTAATTTAGCAAAACTATGCTCTTGTTTAGCTATTTATTTATTTTTATTTTTTTAAATCATTCTAATTAACTTAAACTATTTATTTTCATTAGACCAGTGTTTTTCAACCTTTTTGGAGCCAAGGCACACTGTGTTTTCACTGAAAAAATCACGAGGCACACCACCAACCAGAATTGTAAACAGAGATACTGTACTCTATCCACCTATATTAAATATATAGTCATTCTTATGGTAGTGTCTTGAATAGAAATAAAATGAACAGAAATGTATTTTTATCATATTTTATATTTCTTATTTCAATGTGGTCTTGTGACTGTTACATGCTCAAAGCAGCAAGGGGCGATATGTACCATTTAAGTTTACCGGTATATATATATATTTTTTTTTATTGTTATATATATATATATTTTTTCTTTGGGTACTTCATTGTGTATTTTATGAGTGTGGACAAAGTCAAACACTAAAGCTGTTTAGAAAACCACTTGGTTTCTAAACTTAAAAATATTTAGATCACAGATCAAAATTTTAAACTGAGAGCCTGTATCATTATAAAGGAAAAAATATGTTGTTTCAAAATTTCATAGCGTCTTCAAATCCCCCCCCCAAAAAAATTGGGATAAAACCATTTTTCCCACTGTGCTGTAGTAAGTGGACCACTTATAGCTTTGGTCCCCTCTCGGCCCCCCCAGCAATAAAAGTCTAGCTCCGCCACTGGTCCAGAGCAGCACAGCGCTGCAGAGAGAGAAAGACAAAGAGAGCCACGCGCAGTTTGGAGAGCAGAGACAAGTCACGCAGGTGAGGCAGGCATTGACTCCTCACATGGCAGGAAACCATTATTTTAGAACATAAAAAAGATTTAGTATTCTGTGACTAATTCTATTCTATTTTTATCTGGTCCAGGAACTCTTATCAGATTATTTTATCAGCGAAAGTCAGCGCGTTTTCCTCAATTTTTTCTTTTTTTTTTTCACTCAGTCCCACACTTTATTTATTTTATTTGTTTGTGGGTTTAATTTTTTTCTTCACTCAGTCCCACACTTTATTTATTTTATTTGTTTGTGGGTTTAATTTTTTTCTTCACTCAGTCCCACACTTTATTTATTTTATTTGTTTGTGGGTTTAAATTTTTTCAATGCCTTCATTCCTAATGTATTATAATGTATTTACTCATGGTAATATACAAATACATCACCTCACCAGATCCCGCCTCCACTTATCAAAAGTCAAATTATAAGTGGATTTAATTGACACTGTTTTATAGTTAGCCACAAAACCTAACAAGATTACAGTTGAACTTGGTCTAGGGTTTCAGGAGCGACGGCGAATATTTATTCTAGAACCCCACTCCCCCTCAACCAGATTGATCCGTCGATCATCTGGGTGCGCAACCACTGCGTGTTTTTACTCTGGGATCTGGAGTCTTGGCTGGAAACTTATAATTCTACTTTTAATTGTAACGTTCTTTTTCTTTTTACACATATTAACCCTGGAGTCCAAACACTGAGTTAAAATTTGCCTATTAATGTCCAATCACAGATTTCGTTTAAACAGGAATCTGCTTACCTTCTTTGTAGAGGTGACCGGTCACTGATCAGTGCTCTGGACTCCTCTGCCCCTTCCTGTCCGCGCGTGCAACCAACTCGGTAGGAACCTCCAATTGTTGACGTAAGATTCTATCCGTCCCAGAATTCGTTTTTTGGTTCACTTTAGAACAGGAAGGAGAGATACACTTACACACGACAGACGCTCATTTAAAGTTCCAAAAACCAGTTTAATTATAAGTTTAAAAAGTCACAGAATACATTTGTTCTATTTTCTAAAAGCCATTACATTTGTTTTAAAAGACGTGGACAGTGAGAGAGAGAGAGAGAGAGAGAGAGAGAGAGAGAGAGAGAGAGAGAGAGAAGGGAGAAGGGAGGGAGAGAGGGGGAAAAAGAGGGACAGGGAGACCCCGCATACGACCTTGGTGGGCTGCTTTTCCCATGGCCGGCTCCTTGCATTGACTGACGGAGGAGGAAAAACCCATTGCTTTTATTCTTTTGTAGGGCGTTGCCTGCTCTTCCACCAACAAGAAGAAGTTTCTGCTTTTTTCAGCTCATACGAGAGCTAACGAGGGGGAAGGGTGGCTGAAGAGCCACACAGAACAAGGAGACTTCCAGTGACTTCCTTACAGAGTCATATATCTTAAAGTCATAAAACTGACAGACAGAGAGGCGCCAAAAGTCTCTTCCCAAACCAATCAGATCCAAAGTGAGCACTTCTTCAGAACCAGACATGCTCACATCCTGTGTCCCCTCAGCAAATTCTCACCACTCTACAAGAAAAACTGATCATCTGAACACCATGTGAAAAACCCCTTAAGACAAATATATTTTTTATTTCATAACAGTATGTATATATATATATTAGGGGTGTTGATCGATTAAAAATTTTTAACTAATTAATCGCATATCAGTTTTAAAATTAATCGCAATTAATCGCGATTAAACACTTTAAGGCAATGTTGACGTATGAAACTATCCGTCCCAGAATTCGTTATTTGGTTCACTTTAGATCAGAAAGGAGAGATACACTGAAAATACAACAAACGCACGTAATTTAAAGTTCCAAAAACCAGTTTAATTATAAGTTTGAAAAGTCACAGAATACATTTGTTCTATTTTCTAAAAGCCATTACATTTGTTTTAAAAGACGTGGACAGTGAGAGAGAGAGAGAGAGAGAGAGAGAAAGAGAAGGGAGAAGGGAGAGAGAGACAGGGAGAGAGGAGACGGGAGGGAGAGAGGACATACAACCTGATCCGTGGGCTACTTCTCTGCCTTGCTGTTGGCGGCTCGAACCTTTTTATACCCTTCAGTGGGGGTTTTGTTTCAGAGACTGTTGCCCCCTCTTTATTGCCATGCAGAAAACAGGAAATACCACTGCCTTCCCCCAGCTTGCTCGAGTGGTCTCCCCAAGTCATATATTCTACAAAGTCGTAAAACTGACAGGACAAAGAGGCGCCAGCTACATTATCATCCCCCAGCCTCACCAGAACAGATCTGCCTGTGTCCTTTAGTAAATCTTTATCACTCTACAGAAGAAACTGATAATTTGAACACCATATGAAAAACTCCTTCAAAATAAATATAAAACACGAAGAAAAATATATGTTTATTTCACAACAATCCCCCTTTGGACCTCATTCTGCTGAGGTCCATCCCAAAAGAAATAAAATCACACACCTGATACCGCAGCTAAAACGCGTATATTCACAATATTCAATCAGTTCTTTTCAAAATCCTCCAAGTTATGCCCTCTTGTCTGGCCACCACATTTTGACTCAATTTGTTAATATGCAAATTGTAGAATATAAGGAAATATATGCAAACTATGAACAATAATAATAGTAAGTGCTTAGGATATTGCAGAATTATGAACCTTAAGTTCCCAAGTTCCTCCTCCGCATCAGGCAGTTGTCTCCTCAGGGGCATTCCCTTGGCGTTGCTCAGGGCAGACCCCCGGCATTGCACGCAACTTTATTCAACTACTTTGGGTCTATCAAGGCATGAGAGTTCGAATGCGAGCTCCTCTTGTTGTCCAGCCCAATCCTTTAGCTCCTTCCTGGTTCACGGGCTGGAGCACACTGAACCGTGTGGATCCCCTGGCATTGACACGCACTGCCTGTGGTGTGCGTTCAGCGACCCCACACGGGTCCGTACTTGACCAGGGCTGTCTGGTCTTGCCTCCCCGGGACTCCGTTGAGAAAACTCCCTCAGCTGGAGCATTTCCAGGAACCACCTATCACGAACAGAATGTGCCACAACAAACAACACCCAATCAATTATAAATCTGTAGTACAAAGAATGAATCATGCATGTTAGTTGGTTTGGAAGAGGCTTAATCTTCATTAGGGTTAATTATGAGTAGTTTTAAGGCGGTTCATACTTACAAAAAATACTGTACCTTTTCACTCAGCTTATAGCAGAAATTACACACATAAAAATAACATCACAAGCGGCGGCAGAGCATAATTAAAAAATAACATAGCAAGCGGCGGCAGAGCATAATTCACAAAACATACACCTGTGGTTCTATACACATTTTCCCTAAGTCAATAAGTCACATGTCGTCTAGTCAAGTCAATGGCTATAAATCTACAGAACCACCATATCCCTCTGATCAGGTCCACTTCAGGTTTGAGTGGTTTTGAGCCTGCAGGCCAGGAAACATTTCCAAGGGGCGTCCCCCTCCTGCTTCACACACATTTCACAGAGGGGAAAAAACAGTGTTGTTAATTGCTCATTTGAAATATGCTTGCATCAATACTCCTTCCCCCATGCCATGATTAAAGAAAATAAAACGTTCAAGAACGATGCCGCCTCAATATCAACGCAAGTGAACTTTGTTTATAACGCCAATTTATCAGTTATCCTTATTATTCTTTGTATACTAAAATGTATTTACCATCTTTTAGTTAATTAGTTATTTCTAGGAACATTTTCGGCCTAGTTGTTTCTAGGAAACATTTACAATCTAGTTATTTCTAATTAGTTATTTCTAGGGACCAATTCCAACCTCTCTATTTTTAGAAACATCTGTCAACCTCTTAACCCCCTTTTGAAACAAAACTCTACCTTGTTTCAATTATGCCAAAGTTATTTGGTTAATAAATTGGAAATTGTGTCTAAATTTAATTTACCATCCTTTAACCTAAGCACTAGTGTCAGATGTTTCCTAAACCTCTGCCTATTGCCACCTCTAATTTGGTTTTCACAACCATATAGCTAACTATAATCTACGATATCATCTCATTTTCTTTAAAATTATAATCATTTACCAAAATGTACCCCTTGTGACACATCAGATTCCCAACATGCACTCCGCCAAGGACAGCTGCAAAAACAAAAATATAAAAGTTAACTCGTTTTGGGGTCAGGAGCTAGGATCATTTCCCTTGCTCCCCTTCAGCTTCACCACAGAGTTACAGGAACCAGAAGAAGCAAGTCGTCAGATCCACCTGAGCACAGTATAACTAAAAATCATGAAGCCTGCGCTAGCAGGCCCAAATGTGCCTATGTGTTTCATTAAAAATTTATCATAGCAACTGTAGTTTTGATCCCGGCTGCTAAGATCAACGACAGATCCTCACAGATCAATATGGGGTGCGGCCTTTGCTGGTATGAGTGACTTCAGGACCATTTGTTCTCTTGTCTGTTTGGAGAACGTGTTCAGCTTTCTCTTGTTCCAGCCCCCAGTGAGACGTTCACTGGGTTCTGATTCTCGTCCGGACCCCCAAATCCGGACCGTATATCCTGGCCATTTGTGTCTGATGACCATGTTTTGACAGTTCTTTGAGAAAGTCTTTGCCTCTGCTCGGCTGAAAGTTTCTGTGGACAGTCTTTTGTTCTTTCGGTGCCTTTGTTGTTTTCAGTCGTTCCTTGCGTAAGCCCCTCAAAGTTCTTGAGCAAGGTTGCATATGAATCCAGCCATGTTATTGTTTTTCCCAATGAAGTCACAGTGAGTCAGTTTCTGGACACACATTCATATTAAATCTGATCCGATCTGATCAATAACCACAGTAGCTGAGATTCAAAAGTCAGATGCTGCATGTGTTTTGACAGAGGCCTATCTTAATGCATATTGTTGACGTATGAAACTATCCGTCCCAGAATTCGTTATTTGGTTCACTTTAGATCAGAAAGGAGAGATACACTGAAAATACAACAAACGCACGTAATTTAAAGTTCCAAAAACCAGTTTAATTATAAGTTTGAAAAGTCACAGAATACATTTGTTCTATTTTCTAAAAGCCATTACATTTGTTTTAAAAGACGTGGACAGTGAGCGAGAGAGAGAGAGAGAAGGGAGAAGGGAGGGAGAGAGAGAAAACACATTTAAATGGCATTTCAAGAGAGACCCCATATACAACCTGATTTAGTCTGAATACAGCTGTTCTTCTGTTGGTCTGGCTGCGTTGACTGTCGTGGAGGAGGAAAAATCATATTTTTATACCCTTCTCTGGGCGTTGTCTTCCCTCAATTTAATAATAGAAGTTCTGCTTTATGCTCTTATTTGGGCATTTGCCTGCTCTCACTTTAATAATAGAAGTTCTGCTTTATGCTCTTATTTGGGCATTTGCTTGCTCTCACCTTAATAATAGAAGTTCTGTTTAAAGACGTTGCCCTTCCCCACAGCAGCTCACACAAAACTATAAATCCACACACCCTTAGATCCAAAAATAGAGCAGTCCCTAAGCCTGCAGGACAGACACAAGCTGCATCCTTTTAAAACCCATTCAGGATGAAAAAACACGAAGACAAAAATATGTTTATTTCACAACAATCCCCCTTTGGACCTCATTCTGCTGAGGTCCATCCCAAAAGAAATAAAATCACACACCTAATAACGCAGCTAAATGCATATATACACAATATTCAGTCAGTTTTTTCAAAATCCTCCAAGTTATAGTTTTTTAACAAAAGCCGTTGTCGCATCACTTCAGGATCCCTTTTTTCCAGGGTGGACGTGATAAGTCTATCTGTCAAAGACCTTAAACAAGGCACGCAGCAGCACCCGCAAGTTATAAGTATGCCTTAAGTTCCCAAGTTCATCCTCCAGCAGTAAGGCAGTTGTCTCCTCGGCTACTTTCGTCTATCAAGGTACAAGAGTTCGAATGCGAGCTCCTCTTGTTGTCCAGCCCAATCCTTTAGCTCCTTCCTGGTTCACGGGCTGGAGCACACTGAACCGTGTGGATCCCCTGGCATTGACACGCACTGCCTGTGGTGTGCGTTCAGCGACCCCACACGGGTCCGTACTTGACCAGGGCTGTCTGGTCTTGCCTCCCCGGGGCTCCGTTGAGAAAACTCCCTCAGCTGGAGCATTTCCAGGAACCACCTATCATAAACAGAATGTGCCACAACAAACAACACCCAATCAATTATAAATCTGTAGTACAAAGAATGAATCATGCATGTTAGTTGGTTTGGAAGAGGCTTAATCTTCATTAGGGTTAATTATGAGTAGTTTTAAGGCGGTTCATACTTACAAAAAATACTGTACCTTTTCGCTCAGCTTATAGCAGAAATTACACACATAACAATAACATCACAAGCGGCGGCAGAGCATAATTAAAAAATAACATAGCAAGCGGCGGCAGAGCATAATTCACAAAACATTGTACACCTGTGGTTCTATACACATTTTCCCTAAGTCAATAAGTCACATGTCGTCTAGTCAAGTCAATGGCTATAAATCTACAGAACCACCATATCCCTCTGATCAGGTCCACTTCAGGTTTGAGTGGTTTTGAGCCTGCAGGCCAGGAAACATTTCCAAGGGGCGTCCCCCTCCTGCTTCACACACATTTCACAGAGGGGAAAAAACAGTGTTGTTAATTGCTCATTTGAAATATGCTTGCATCAATACTCCTTCCCCCATGCCATGATTAAAGAAAATAAAACGTTCAAGAACGATGCCGCCTCAATATCAACGCAAGTGAACTTTGTTTATAATGCCAATTTATCAGTTATCCTTATTATTCTTTGT
>JBBPBX010062493.1:0-20816 GCA_038048925.1 Garcialebias charrua | reverse complement strand
TTTATTTATTTTTCTCTCCCCCTGGTTGCCTGGCGGACATTCTGGGGGTGGGCCGTCGGGGGTTGTCCTGGACTATGGGGGGTTCGGGCCTGGGGGTTCGCCGTGGGCGGGGCTGGCATTGCGCTCTCCCTGGGGTTGCTTGGGCTCGGGTGTCCTGTGCTGTCGGCAGGGCGAGGGTTGGGCCGAATCTTGGATGTCGGCTACTCTCCACCCCAGAATGAATGGGCCTACCTCCTGGGCTTGGGTGTGGGCTGCCCCATGTAGGGGGCAGGTACATGTCTTGGACCTAGGGGGTATAGAGGGTGCATCAGGATTATGAATGGAACGTGTCGTTATTGTTTGTCTTTGTGTGAGTGAGGATGAGGGTGGGTCTGAGTGAGTGTGTCTGTGTATGAATGTCTAATTGTCAGGCTGGGATTTGGACTGCCCCCTCTCTGTTACATCTGAGGCTACTTGGTGTCGCGCTCCTACCACGTGGCCCCCGGGTGGGTGTCCTTTTGCCTGCGGGCGTGCTGGGGGCCCTTGTTGTCGCTTTCAGGGGTTGGGCGCTTGGGCGTGTGTCGGCTCGGCCTGGTGGCTGCCTGGTGGGGCTCGGGTCCTCTGGTCCTATCGGGTCTGGGCCTGAGGGGTGGGCGTCCCTGGTGCCCGGGCCTCGGTGACCGGGCCTGGGGCTACGTCAGTGCAGCGGGCTCTTGCAGCGGGCTCCGGCGGGGGCCTGTGGGTTTGTCGCTGTTGGCCTCCCGGGGGTCATTGTGTGTAGTCGCTGGTGGAGCTCGTCCGGTTCTCCCCCTTGGTCAGATCTGGGGAGAGGGTGAGTGGCTCGTCCTGTTCGGGTGGCCCTGGGGACTCTGGGCTCGGGGTCCTTCTTGGGGTCTTGGGCTTTGATCGCCCCTTCGTCTGCCTCGGGCCTTGGGGGGACGGATCTCTGATGCTTCACGGTCGCTACTGAATGTTCTATTGGAGGAACCTTATTCACTTATGCATGCTCACAACCACACACAAATGGATGCAGGGATGTATATGTAGATATCATATGCAGATATGTAGATGGATATGTGATATGAATGTATATGTATATATATTTGTAGGTATGGGTATGTTTATTTATGGAAATCTACTGCAAGGTCATGAATATTATTAGTCTTTATGCATGTATGTTTCGTTGCTGTGTTCTGTCATGTGCTTTGCAGGATTGTGGATGGAGGTTGGGTGTGTTTGCCTTGTGCTCTTTTTGTGGATAATTGTTGTGTTTTGTTGTTTTACTTTCTATCTTTCCTTTCTCTCTTTAAAAAAAATTAATATCGATGTGAGAGGATGGCTTTGAGGTGAGAAGGAAGGCCATCTATAAAGGAAAAAAAAAGAATTTCAGGGATGACATGCAGAGTTAAATGTCATTAAGCAAAATAAGAATAAAAATGAATGATTATACCTTTCAAAGTTTGTATTTAACACAAAGGCTAAACAAATGTGTCATTTTAACTGCAGTAAAAACATTTAAAGTAAAAAGTTGTCTGCCTGAAAAAAGGAGCATTAGACCTGACAAAGGAACATCTGATCATTTCAACTCCAGTTAAAATACTGTCTAGTCAACCTTGTAATGAGTCAATAGTGAACTATATTTTAAGTTCCTGACATCATTTTCAAAACTTGGACCCGAGTGTTGAGTCATTAGGAAACATCTCTTGTCTCCTGTCCTAACATGAACTGACACATTTAATGTTGCAGCAAGAATTTATTGTTCAAGTTCAGAAGAAGTTGGTTTTCAAAGTTTTTTGAGTCCAGTCTGGATCTTTTGGGAGAGAGAATCTGTCCTGCTGTACTGAAAAGTCTTTTAATAGTACAGTATTTCAATAATATTTCAATAGTCTTTCAATAATATTTCAATAATCTTTCAATAATATTTCAATAATATTTCAATAGTCTTTCAATAAGGTCATGGGTGGTGTGTATCTTCTGGCTGACTCTCTGTGGTGGAATCCATTTTGGGTGTGTTAGTGGTGCTGTGGGTGCCCCCAGCTCAATGACGCATGTACTGTACTAGAATAAACGTCATTGGTCCAGCTCTTCTTGAAGGCAGGTCTAATGTTACCTGTCCACTTTGCAGTGATTCAATGGACCAACTCCCCTCTCGACATCAAACTGTTGCATCAAACTAATGACAAATCAAAAAGCTGCAACGTGAATGTAACTTGTAACTCAACACATTATAGAAATGTAGTGTAGTAGAAAGTACAGATACTTCATGTAAAATGTAGTGGAGTAAAAGTACCCACATTTAATTCTACTTAAGTAAAGTACAGATACATGAAAAATGTACTTAAGTACAGTAACAAAGTATTTGTACTTAGTTACATCCCACCACTGCAAGAAGTACAGGTTGCAGTGATGGGTGCAGTAGATACAACCAGTTATGAATCTTAGCGTGAGCGTAAGAATCTACAATCTCAGTAGGAACTCCGTGCATGGATGAGAATAGGAGGAAGATCTACTGGCACTGACTTTCTGTTGGAAAACATCATCCCTTTGGTTTTGTCAGCGTTTAGCACCAGTTTGAAGTGGAATAAATCTGACTGGTTGATGTCAGACGCAGACTGAAGAAGCTGGAAAATCTTGGCAACTGTGTCACCTCGACAATAAACAACAGTGTCATCGGCATAGAGATGCACGGATGTGGCAGGATGTTAAGACCTACATTATGTAGATTGTAAAAAGAGTGGGACTGAAGACTGAGCCTTGTGGCACACCGTTAGTGACCACTAGGTAACTAGATGAAGTCCTGTTCTGTCGAGCACGTTGACTCTGAGAGATAGTTTGAGAACCAGCCAACAGTGTGATCTGAGAATATCTGAGATCTTGTGGCAGAAGATGTGATGATCTAGTATCAGAGGCTTTGGACAGAGATCCTTAACATCCTTCAACAACTAAACACCTTCATGGAGCAGTGTTGTTTTCTGAAACCAGATTGATGGAGAGGTAGATGTTAAAATCATCTAAACACTTCTTGATGTGGACTTTCCTGTGTTTCTCTTCCCGTGTGTTCTCTTGTGTTCAGCTCCTGTCGTCTCATCAGTGTCTCTATTTGTGCAGCGTCTTTGTGTCTTCTCACTTGTCTGTGGACCATGCTGCTCCTCAGCCTGATGTTCTCTTCCTCCCGTCGTCTTCCTCCTTCTTGTGAGTTTTGCTGCCCTTTTTGTTTCATTCTGTGAATAAATTCATTCTTTATTTTACGAACAGAGTTTCTCCCGTCGCCTCCTGCATGTGGGTTTAACTAAAAGAACACAATCGTGTCAGTTGACTTGAACATTTACCAGTTCTTCTAGGAGCTTAGCTAAAACGATTAGAGATCGGTCGACAGGTGTTCAGTGTAGTGAGGTCTCCTCCCTTCAATGACGCTAGAACAAAAGCTGTTTCCAACATCTGGAACAATATTCTGTATGAACAGATTCAAACTATGACCTCACTCCTGCAGGCTGTGGAGAAACTGTCTGTTTATTGCAATAAACAAATTCACATGTTTACCTGCTCACCTGTTTACCTGTTCACCTGTTTACATGTTTACCTGTTTACCTGTTCACATGTTTACATGTTTACCTGTTCACATGTTTACCTGTTCACCTGTTTACCTGTTCACCTGCTCACCTGTTCCCATGTTTACCTGTTTACCTGTTCACCTGTTTACCTGTTATGGGGCGGCCGTGGCACAGTGGTAATGGCAGTCGACCCCCAATCGGAAGGTCGGAGGTTAGAGTCCCGCATCCACCCACCATGTGTCGTTGTGTCCCTGGGCAAGACACTTAACCCCGAGTTGCTCCCGGTAGGTCTGGATAGCGCCCTACAAGGCAGGCTACCACTAACGGTGTATGAACGTGTGTATGAATGGGTAGATGGCTGGTATTGTAAAGTGCTTTGGGGCTCCTCACAGGGGGCTGGAAGGCGCTATATACTGTAAATAAGCTCCATTTACCATTTACCTGTTCACCTGTTCCCATGTTTACCTGCTCACATGTTTACATGTTCACCTGTTTATTTGTTCACATGTTTACCTGTTCACCTGTTTACCTGCTCACCTGTTTACCTGCTCACCTGTTTACCTGCTCACCTGTTTACATGTTTACCTGCTCACCTGTTTACCTGCTCACATGTTTACCTGTTCACCTGTTTATTTGTTCACATGTTTACATGTTCACCTGTTTACCTGCTCACCTGTTTACCTGCTCACCTGTTTACCTGCTCACCTGTTTACATGTTTACCTGCTCACCTGTTTACCTGCTCACATGTTTACATGTTCACCTGTTTACATGTTCACCTGTTTATTTGTTCACATGTTTACCTGTTCACCTGTTTACCTGCTCACCTGTTTACCTGCTCACCTGTTTACCTGTTCACCTGTTTACATATTTACCTGCTCACCTGTTTACCTGCTCACATGTTTACCTGTTCACCTGTTTATTTGTTCACATGTTTACATGTTCACCTGTTTATTTGTTCACATGTTTACCTGTTCACCTGTTTACCTGCTCACCTGTTTACCTGTTCACCTGTTTACCTGTTTACCTGTTCACCTGTTTACCTGTTCACCTGCTCACCTGTTTACCTGTTCACCTGTTTACATGTTTACCTGCTCACCTGTTTACCTGCTCACATGTTTACCTGTTCACCTGTTTATTTGTTCACATGTTTACCTGCTCACCTGTTCACCTGTTTATTTGTTCACATGTTTACCTGTTCACCTGTTCACCTGTTCACCTGTTTACCTGTTCACCTGCTCACCTGTTTACCTGTTCACCTGTTTACCTGCTCACATGTTTACCTGTTCACCTGTTTATTTGTTCACCTGTTTACCTGCTCACCTGTTTACCTGCTCACCTGTTTACATGTTTACCTGCTCACCTGTTTACCTGCTCACATGTTTACCTGTTCACCTGTTTATTTGTTCACATGTTTACCTGCTCACCTGTTTACCTGCTCACCTGTTTACCTGCTCACCTGTTTACATGTTTACCTGCTCACCTGTTTACCTGCTCACATGTTTACCTGTTCACCTGTTTATTTGTTCACATGTTTACCTGCTCACCTGTTTACCTGTTCACCTGTTTACCTGTTCACCTGTTTACCTGTTTACCTGTTTACCTGTTCACCTGTTTACCTGTTTACCTGTTCACCTGTTTACCTGCTCACCTGTTTACCTGCTCACATGTTTACCTGTTCACCTGTTTATTTGTTCACATGTTTACCTGCTCACCTGTTTACCTGCTCACCTGTTTACCTGCTCACCTGTTTACATGTTTACCTGCTCACCTGTTTACCTGCTCACATGTTTACCTGTTCACCTGTTTATTTGTTCACATGTTTACCTGCTCACCTGTTTACCTGTTCACCTGTTTACCTGTTTACCTGTTCACCTGTTTACCTGTTTACCTGTTTACCTGCTCACCTGTTTACCTGTTTACCTGTTCACCTGTTTACCTGTTTACCTGTTTACCTGTTCACCTGTTTACCTGTTTACCTGCTCACCTGTTTACCTGTTTACCTGTTCACCTGTTTACCTGTTCACCTGTTTACATGTTTACCTGCTCACCTGTTTACCTGCTCACATGTTTACCTGTTCACCTGTTTATTTGTTCACCTGTTTACCTGCTCACCTGTTTACCTGCTCACCTGTTTACATGTTTACCTGCTCACCTGTTTACCTGCTCACATGTTTACCTGTTCACCTGTTTATTTGTTCACATGTTTACCTGCTCACCTGTTTACCTGCTCACCTGTTTACATGTTTACCTGCTCACCTGTTTACCTGCTCACATGTTTACCTGTTCACCTGTTTATTTGTTCACATGTTTACCTGCTCACCTGTTTACCTGCTCACCTGTTTACATGTTTACCTGTTTACCTGTTCACATGTTTACCTGTTCACATGTTTACCTGTTCACCTGTTTACCTGTTCACCTGGGGCCTCATGTATCAACCGTGCGTGCGCACAAAAACCTTGCGTCCGGCACCATCCACGCAAAACCCCGTATGTATCAAAACTGAACTGAACGTGAATATGTGCGCATCCAAGTACATTTCCACGCCAGCCCCATGGCTGGCGTACGCACGTTTCTGTGGTTCTTGTTCCTTTGGCGACACTTACAGGTGATTCAGAGAAACTGAAGCCCCACAGTCTGTGGTTGACTTTAAGAGCGGCTTGAAGACCTTTCTTTTCAACCGAGCATACTCTACTCCTCATGATTCTACTTTTGATCATAGCTGATACTGTTGTTGATTTTAATTGTTTTATTATTTGTTTCATTGACATTTAATTCTGTTGCACCTTGTAGCACTTTGAGATTTCCATTGATGAAATGTGCGTTATAAATTGATGTCATCATTATCATTATTATTATTAACTGTTCATGATGTGAAAATGATTAATATTCCCACCAAACACACGATTAACAAGTATTACATCCACATGACGCAGTTAAATAAAGCACGCGCAAAGTTGTGCCAAAAATAAATTCAACAGGAACGGATTCATTCAGCCTTACTGGAGGATATAATAAATAGTGTAACACGCAGAGCATTTATTTATAAACAGATATAATTTTCTGATCTAGGATATGGCTTATCAGCCGTTTTCAGAAATAATCATTTTTCAGTTTGGCACTGCTGCGCTCTGGAGCAACACAGGAGCCGTGCATCACGCGTGCACATGCAGAAGCAGCGATCAAACTGTTCCCGAGCTTTACAGAGGGAGCTGCAGGCCGATCAGGGCTGTCCAGTCCACACAAAGCCTGATCATGTCCAATGGAATGTCTCATCTATATGATTCTAAAGGCTGAGTGGTCGCGCTTTGGAGCGCGCGCGCACCCTCGCCGGTGTGACACGGCAGCTGGAGGTGATTCATAATCTGCGTTTATTGTAGATTTCTCCAAAATGACACGTGAAAGTACACCATATATAACTTGTAGGAGAGTAAAAGCTTCACAGACAAACAGACTGCGCACAAGGCTGCGGCGCGCGCAGCGTTTGGAGACTCCAACATCACGTCATGTCATGAAAACTCTCCACTGAGACGCACAGACCCGTTTCTTCATATCATCTATTAAATAAACAAAGATCTATGTTCTACCAAACATCTAAGTTCCTCTGTGTTTACAGTAATTATGGTAATAAACTCGTGCGCAAAGTTAATATTTTCACTCAGAATGAATGGATGTGCCGGTTGCGCACCAAAGCAGGGTGCGCGCACACACAAATACCGACACACAATCACTCGTTCTTTGCGTGATGAACACATTTTATTACTATTCTTACTTAGGATTTTTTTCCTCACTCATATTATATTAAATTCATTATTTTCCTGAATCTAGAAATGATTTCTGATCGCGCAGGGATCAAACAAACATGTCCTTCACACATGCAGGAAGTAATTTGCATCTGTTTAACATATGTAAATGAAGGCGTGTCAGGGGAGGTGTCTCACGTGCGCTCAGTTCCACGTTAATTGTGATGTACAAAAGGAATGTGCGTGGATTCCGGTGTACGCACAGTTTGATACATCTGGATTTTTTTGTGCGTACACACTTTTCTGGATTTGACCGTACGTCACTTTTCAGTAGGAAATCCACGCAAGTCTTTGTACATGAGGCCCCTGTTCCCATGTTTACCTGCTCACCTGTTTACCTGCTCACCTGTTTACCTGCTCACATGTTTACATGTTCACCTGCTCACATGTTTACCTGTTCACCTGTTTATTTGTTCACATGTTTACCTGCTCACCTGTTTACCTGCTCACCTGTTTACCTGCTCACATGTTTACATGTTCACCTGTTCACATGTTTACCTGCTCACCTGTTAACCTGCTCACATGTTTACCTGTTCACCTGTTTATTTGTTCACATGTTTACCTGCTCACCTGTTTACCTGCTCACCTGTTTACATGTTTACCTGTTTACCTGTTCACATGTTTACCTGTTCACCTGTTTACATGTTCACCTGTTCACCTGCTCACCTGTTCACCTGCTCACCTGTTTACCTGCTCACATGTTTACCTGTTCACCTGTTTACCTGTTTACCTGCTTACATGTTTACCTGCTCACCTGTTTACCTGTTTACCTGCTCACCTGTTTACCTGTTCACCTGTTTACCTGTTTACCTGCTCACATGTTTACCTGCTCACCTGTTTACCTGTTTACCTGCTCACCTGTTTACCTGTTCACCTGTTTACCTGTTTACCTGTTTACCTGCTCACCTGTTTACCTGCTCACCTGTTTACCTGTTCACCTGTTTACCTGTTTACATGTTTACCTGTTCACCTGTTTACCTGTTTACCTGTTCACCTGTTTATTTGTTCACGTGTTTACCTGCTCACCTGTTTACCTGCTCACCTGTTTACATGTTTACCTGTTTACCTGTTCACATGTTTACCTGTTCACCTGTTTACATGTTCACCTGTTCACCTGCTCACCTGTTCACCTGCTCACATGTTTACCTGCTCACCTGTTTACCTGCTCACATGTTTACCTGTTCACCTGTTTACCTGTTTACCTGCTTACATGTTTACCTGCTCACCTGTTTACCTGTTTACCTGCTCACCTGTTTACCTGTTCACCTGTTTACCTGTTTACCTGCTCACATGTTTACCTGCTCACCTGTTTACCTGTTTACCTGCTCACCTGTTTACCTGTTCACCTGTTTACCTGTTTACCTGTTTACCTGCTCACCTGTTTACCTGTTTACCTGCTCACCTGTTTACCTGTTCACCTGTTTACCTGTTTACATGTTTACCTGTTCACCTGTTTACCTGTTTACCTGTTCACCTGTTTACCTGCTCACATGTTTACCTGCTCACCTGTTTACCTGTTTACCTGCTCACCTGTTTACCTGTTCACCTGTTTACCTGTTTACATGTTTACCTGTTCACCTGTTTACCTGTTTACCTGCTTACATGTTTACCTGCTCACCTGTTTACCTGTTTACCTGCTCACCTGTTTACCTGTTCACCTGTTTACCTGTTTACCTGCTCACCTGTTTACCTGTTTACCTGTTCACCTGTTTACCTGTTCACCTGTTTACCTGCTCACATGTTTACCTGCTCACATGTTTACCTGTTCACCTGTTTACCTGCTCACCTGTTTACCTGTTTACCTGTTCACCTGTTTACCTGTCCACCTGTTCACCTGTTTACCTGTTCACCTGTTTACCTGCTCACATGTTTACCTGTTCACCTGTTTACCTGTTCACCTGTTTACCTGTCCACCTGTTCACCTGTTTACCTGTTCACCTGTTTACCTGCTCACATGTTTACCTGTTCACCTGTTCACCTGTTTACCTGTTCACCTGTTTACCTGCTCACATGTTTACCTGTTCACCTGTTTACCTGTTCACCTGTTTACCTGCTCACATGTTTACATGTTTACATGTTTACCTGTTTACCGGTTCACATGTTTACCTGTTCATCTGTTTACCTGTTCACCTGTTTACCTGCTCACATGTTTACATGTTTACCTGTTTACCTGCTCACCTGTTTACCTGCTCACCTGTTTACCTGCTCACCTATTTACCTGCTCACATGTTTACATGTTTACTCACATGTTTACCTGTTCACCTGTTTACCTGTTCACCTGTTCACCTGCTCACCTGTTTACCTGTTCACATGTTTACCTGTTCACCTGTTTACCTGTTCACCTGCTCACCTGTTTACCTGTTCACATGTTTACCTGTTCACCTGTTTACCTGTTTACCTGTTCACCTGTTTACCTGTTCACCTGTTTACCTGTTCACCTGCTCACCTGTTTACCTGTTCACCTGCTCACCTGTTTACCTGTTCACCTGTTTACCTGTTCACCTGTTTACCTGTTTACCTGTTCACCTGTTCACCTGCTCACCTGTTTGCCTGTTCACATGTTTACCTGTTCACATGTTTACCTGTTTACCTGTTCACCTGCTCACCTGTTTACCTGTTTACCTGTTCACCTGCTCACCTGTTTACCTGTTCACCTGCTCACCTGTTTACCTGTTCACCTGCTCACCTGTTTACCTGTTCACCTGCTCACCTGTTTACCTGTTTACCTGTTCACCTGCTCACCTGTTTACCTGTTTACCTGTTCACCTGTTTACCTGTTCACCTGTTTACCTGCTCACATGTTCACCTGTTTACCTGTTTACCTGTTCACCTGTTTACCTGTTCACCTGTTCACCTGTTTACCTGTTCACCTGCTCACCTGTTTACCTGTTCACATGTTTACCTGCTCACCTGTTTACCTGCTCACATGTTTATTTGTTCACATGTTTATTTGTTCACATGTTTACCTGTTTACCTGCTCACATGTTTATTTGTTCACATGTTTATTTGTTCACATGTTTACCTGTTCACATGTTTACCTGTTTACCTGTTTACCTGCTCACCTGTTTACCTGCTCACCTGTTCCAGTGTTTGATCTGCTCAGGGTTAAACAGGGTAAGTCAGCAGAAAACAAATGACAGTAAATTTTTTAAGATTAAATTCAAGCAACTAAAAAAAAAAGATTAATTTCTCAGTTTATTTATTTAAATCTGATTATAAACTAGAGAGAATGGTTTTGTCTCGTTTGTCTTTATGTCCCTGATGGACTGGAGACATTTTAATTCAACCTTTATTTCTACAGGTTAGTCTCATGGAGTCACGACGAGACTCGTTTTTCAAGAGAGGCCTGGTTTAGACAATTAAATAGAAAGTACAGACAATAATAAGTTTATAAACAAATGCAAATCAATGTACCATATAAAACAAGGTAAAATACTAAAAACAAGAACAAATTTACTTTGTGTGTGACCTGTCCAGGGTGTCCCTGTGATGGACTGGACACCTGTCCAGGTGGCTCTCACACAGTAACAGCTGGATGTGGGCACCACCTGAAAAGGAAGAAGCAGGTAAAAATGATGATTCCTGCTGCTGCTGTCTGAAACAGACATGACTTCAGCCTAATGTCCCACTGTGGAACAGCAGAGCCATTCTGTGGGGTAGAAAATCTATATTCATAAAAGATTGGTGGGATAAACAAATCTGGTCAATTACTCAATTACTAGATGGAAATGGTGAAATTTTCAGGAGGAATTTAATAGAAAATATGGAACTGTTTGTTCATTAACATATTATAAGAAAGTATTACGTAGCATCCCTGAGGTCCTTTTTCATTTAACTAAAAACAATTTATCTCATATTCCAAGACTCCATAAGATTCAAATTGAGTATGTGGACATTAGTGAAAATAAATGCAACAACAGGTTTTTAAACCAGTGTTTGATAAATAACATATACGCAGGAAGAACAAAAAGCACGGCTCTCCTACAAACTTTTAACATATCTATAAGAGTCAAAATAAGAACAAATTATTTGAGATTTCCGATTCCTCCCAAACTTAAAGAACTACATTTTAAAATTATAAATAACATTTATCCTTCAAATCAATTCTTAAGAGAGATTTAAATTTAATGTAGAAAATTGTGGTTTTTGTACAACTCAGTTGTAAACAACTAAACATTTGTTTTATGGATGTAAAGAAGTATTAAACTTATGGGAACATCTTTGTAACTTTCTGTCTTTTAAAGGAATAAACTTGGATTTTGTTTCCTTAGAAAATATTCAATTTGGCTTATTCATTAAAGATAAAAATCTAGAATTTTTTGTCAATGTTCTGATTATTGTAACAAAATACTAAATCCATAAATGTCGATACGCAAAATGCTCCCTCTCTATCAATGCTCTCAAAAATGATATTTCTTTTTTTTTAAGTTGTCTAAAAAGATGCAGAATTTAAATGCAGTAAAACTATATGAGTTAATGGAAGTATTTTAGTTTCTAGCCCCCTAAATTGTCTTTTATTTTTTATCTTTCTTTTCTTTCTTTTTTTAATTCATTTTTTCATTATTATTATTATTATTTGCAAAACAGAAAACAGTTTGTACAAATGGACAATATAAGATCTGGCCTCTATGGTATTTCATGTGGAGTGCCGCAAGGTTCTGTACTTGGGCCTAAGTTTTTTATTTTATATGTTAACGATTTGATGAATGTGTCAGGTGTCCTTAGATGTGTTCTTTTTGCTGACGATACTACTTTCTTTTGTTCGGGTGATGATTTGAAACATTTGATTGACTTGATAAATAGGGAGTTTGTTAACATACAAACTTGGTTTAATTTAAATAAGTTATCGTTGAATATTGATAAAACTAATTATGTGATTTTTAGTTAAAAAACGATAACTACAGTTTCTCCTTTCAAAATTAACGGTGTTGAAATAAGTAGAGTTAGTGAAATGAAGTTTCTGGGTGTAATCATTGACAATAAATTATCATGGAAACAACACATAAATTCTGTTAAAACCAAAATATCCAAATCCACAGCAGTATTATATAAAGTACGGGGTTTATTGAATGAAAATGCCTTGTATACAACACAATTATGGTACCACATTTAATTTATTGTGTTGATGTCTGGGGAACAGCGTGCAAAACTATAACAAAGCCTATTTTTATCCTACAAAAAAGAGCTATAAGAATTATAACAAGAATGCATTATTATCATCCAACAAGCAAACTATTCTATGAATTGAAACTATTGAAGTTTTATGATCTGGTGGAATATAATATTTTTTTGTTAAAGTATAAAGCTCAAAACTACAAACTACCTCTAAATATTCAAAAGCATTTTGTAAAAAGGAAAAACTGTTACAATCTTAAGGGAACAGACAATTTTGTTAAACCACAATATAGAACCAGTAAGTCGGTTTACTTTAATACATAGAATAGATTTATGGAATGGTTTGGAAAATGATGCCAAAAAAATTGAGTCAATGTCTATATTTAAGAAATTGATTAAGTATAAATTCTTAAATAGATATATATCAATGTAAAATTGTTAATGTACTAAAAATCGGCAATTGTTATGGGTTATTAATTTTGTTCATGAATAATCATTGTTTGAATTGAGTGTTGAATAGAATTTTGATTTAAGAAGGGGCAGATATTATAAGAATTTTATTCTTCTTCTGCTTCCTTTCATTTTAAATCTGTTTTTTCTTTCTTTCTATATATGTTTTGTAATTGTTTCTTTTGAGTTTTAAATTTGAAATGAATAAATTAAATACAAATACAAAAAAATAGTTATTTTCAAGAATTGTTGAGTCTTTTCTTGAGCCTTTTCAATCAAGGTGAAGTGTAGACATTAGGAGTTGTGATTCTCGTGTTGTATAATGTTTGAATTTGACATGTTGTGAGTTTTGTCATTGTTTTCTTGTTTACTAATAAAATATTTTTGAAACGGACATGCGCAGACCGAGTTTCTTCTTTTAGCCCCGCCTCCTACAGACCGACAGTTCTCTCAGCCAATCAGAGCTGGCAGTGGGTGGAGTTTTCCTGGAGGCGGAGTCTAAAAACTTTTGTCCAGAACTTTTTTCTGGATGTTTGAGCAGAAAAACACTGGGAGGAAGCGCTGGGAGCACCGGGAGCACTGGGGGAGCTGGGAGCACCACACACCCGGAGAAGGAGCTTCACCTGCGGCCTGCGCTCTGTCGGAACCTCCTCCGAACCCTCGAACCTCCTGCTGACCCGCCTGGCCGAACCCAGAGCTCCTGTGTCGGCATCAGAGGCCGCCGCGCCCCGGAGGAGGAGAGGAGACAAAGAGGAGGAGAACCAGAAGCAGGATCAGAACCAGGAGCAGAACCCGGACCAGGAGCAGAACCCGGACCAGGAGCAGAACCGGACCAGGACCAGAACCAGGAGCAGAACCAGGAGCAGAACCAGGAGCAGGGTTCGGGTCTGGGTCCCTGTGGGCTCAGGTTCCAGACTCCATATTGGAAACTTTGTGCTCCGGACCAGTTGGACCAGAACCAGACTGGATCCATCGGAACCACAGAACCTGCTCGAGTTCAGAACCGAACTTCAACCGGACCTCCAGGTCAGAGGTCAGATGAGGCGCGCGCGGCCGGGACAGCGTGAGCCCTGCTGACGTCACCGACCGGAGGCGTGATCAGCCCCCGGGTGGACCGAACCGAACCGGGCCGGACTCGGGATGGAGGCCCCGAACCGAGCCCGGACCAGAGGACCGCTGCTGGTTCTGATGATGATGATGATGATGAGCTGCTGGGCTGAGGAAGGTGGGTGGTCAGTATACCTGTCTGATGACGTCACATGTGGTCGTTTACAGCTGTCCGACAGAGGTGCATTATGGGAAGATCTCAAACCCCTGCTCATCTTCTGACAGCAGCTCGGAGCTCAGTGAGTTCTGGTGCTGGTTCTGTTCTGGGCCGGGCGGTACCAGTCAGCTGTGGTCCTGGTCTTTGGTTCTGGTGTTAGTTCTAGTCTTGGGTTCTGGTGTTGGTTCTGGTGTTAGTTCTAGTCTTGGGTTCTGGTGTTGGTTCTGGTGTTGGTTCTGTATAAAACTGTTCTGGACCGGTACCAGACGAGACTAAACTCACAACAGGGAGTCAGATTTCAGATTTCCCCTGAACGCATCATGTTTCCTGTTCATCAGGTCAGAAACCTTCAGAAGGTTCTGCTGTGACCCACTGGGTCAGAACCAAACAAATGATTGTTTATTGATCAGTCTTTAATCTGTAATAATCAGTTACTGTATTGATCAGCTCTGCCTGATCCGAACCAGAACCTGGTTCTGATGGAGTGTGTGTGTGTGTGTGTGTGTGTGTAGTCTCTGCTGCTCCTTCATCTTCTGACTGTGTCTCTGCTACATGTCCACTGTGCTTTTATTTATTTATTTATTTGTTTATTTATTTATTTTACCAGGAGAGAACTCCACTGAGATTATTCTTCTCTTTTACAAGGAAGTCCTGGGCGATGTGCACGTGCAAACACAAACACAGCAGCTGTCTTAATAACATGATATTAAAATATTTACAACAAAACATCTGGTCGTAAAACATAAAATACAAATAAAGTTCATTAAAAAAATTACGATTTAAGACACTTAGACGTTACAGGAGCGAGATGAGACTCAAACCTCTGACGGTTTGTGTTTGAAACTCGATAAAAGAATTAAAGAGTCCAAGCTCATTTCAAGAGCACGGGCTGAAATAAGACAAACTCATGACATGTAGGAGGAGATGTATGAACACTGCAGGTAATCATGTCCTGAGAGCGCACGCTGTAGCTGCACTCACGCAAAGACATGTAGGAGGAGATGTATGAGGGCAGCAGACCAAGAAGTGATTTGAAGATGAAAATGTACCAGTGGAAGAGTCTGCGTGAGGTTAATGATGTCCAGTTAACCAGTGAATACAGGGTGCAGTGGTGGGTACGATAATCACAACCAGTTATGAATCTTAGTGCACCATGATAGACAACATCCAACATCCGCAGGGTGCTTGTAGGAGCATTCATGTAGAGAATGTCACCGTAATCAATGGAGGGAAGGAAAGTCACAGATACAAGGCGTTTCCTAACATTCAGTGTTAGACATGATCTGTTTCTGAAAAAGAAACCCAGTTTAACTTTCAGTTTCTTTACTAGGTTTTCCACGTGGAGTTTAAAAGAGAGATGTGAATCGATCAGGATACCCAGATATTTATAGGAATCAACAAACTCAACATTTGAGGATAAAATCAGAGGAAGTTCTGCTGGACCGACTTCCTACTTGAAAAAAACATCCCTTTTGTTTTATCAGCATTTAGTACAAGTTTGAGACGGAACAAATCTGACTGAATTGTCTCAAAAGTGGATTGCAAAAGCAGAAAAGCCTTAGCTACTGTTTTAGCTAGTCAGTAAACAACTGTGTCATCAGCATAGAAATGTAAGGATGCATCAGGGATGCTCTGACCTACATTACCTATGTAAGATTGTAAAGAGGGTTGGTCCTAAGACTGAGCCTTGTGGTACACCATTTTTAACTGTTAAATAGCTGGAAGAAGTACCGTTATGTTGAACACATTGCCTCCGATCGGAAAGATAGTTAGAAAACCAACCGATGGTGTGATCAGAGAAACCGATTTCTGAGAGCTTATGACACAGGATGTTATGATCCACAGTGTCAAAAGCTTTAGACAGGTCTAAGAAAAGTGCAGCACAATAATTCTTAGCATCCAATGCTTCAACAACGTCATTAAGAACCTTCAGAGAAGCAGTTGTTGTGCTTTTGTTTCCTGAAACCAGATTGATGGAGAGGTAAGATGTTAAATGAGTCCAGATAATTTTTGATCTGAGAGTTTATCAGTTTTTCTAGAACCTTGGCTAAAATGCAGAGTTTAGAGATCGGTCGATAGTTGTTCAGTGAGGTGGGGTCACCTCCCTTCAGCAAAGGAAGAACAAAGGCTGTTTTCCAAGCATCCGGAATGGTGTTTTGGCTTATGGACAGATTAAAGATGTGGGTCACAGGGACTGTGATGATATGAGCAGCCAGCCTTAAGAAATAAGGTGGAAGTTCATCTGGACCTGCAGATTTTTTAGGATCAAGATCATTTAACAGTTTATTTACCTCACTGACTGAGAACGGAGAAAAAGAGAAGGTGTGATTAACTGAGGATTTACTTGTAGGAGGGATTTGATTTGTAGAAGTTTGATTATTAGATGAAGTGGCTGATTTTCCATTTGTAACTGTGTCAAATAATGAACTAGAAGCAACAAAATGTTTGTTGAAACAGTTCAGGATCTCGTGCTTATTTGACACAGGAACAGAGTCAACAAGAAGTTGTGATGGGAGGTCAGATGATTGGGGGGTGCCTGAGAGAGATTTGATGGTTTTCCAGAATTTTTTTGGGTCGTTTAGATTTTTGGAGGTCTGAGATAAGAAGTAATTACGTTTTGCGGCTTTGATGGCAGTTGTGCATTTATTCCTCAGCTGCCGAAATTTCAACCAATCAGTGTCTGAGCCTGATTTTCTTGCTGCAGCCCAAAGATGGTCTCTCCTGTGCAGGAGGTCAGCTAGTTCAGGAGTAAACCAGGGGCTGTCACGTCCCTTTATCCTGTACTGTCTGAAAGGAGCGTGTTTGTTCACAAAATAAATGACACTATTATGAAAATAGTTCCAAGCGGTGTTCACGTTGTTGATTAATAGAATACATTGCCAATCAAAGTGGGATAGATCCCAGAGGAATGACTGTTCATAGAAACGTTTCAAATCCCTTTTTTGAATTAATCTGGGCTAGAAGGTTGAAGTTTAATATCTCTGAGGGCCGCTATTACACAATGATCACTTAAAATGTCAGCAAATACACCTGTACCAGGGAATTTGTGAGGCGTATTTGTTGGAAACAGATCTAAGATGGAAGATTTTTTTGGACAGTTTTTGTTTGGTCTAGTGGGAGAGTTAATGAGTTGGGTTAGATTGAGAGATAGGCAACATTCCTTGAATTTATCACAGAGTGGGGTTTGACTTGTCCCAGTCAATGTTGAAATATCCTGCCAAAACAATCTAATTGAATTTTAAAATTTCTAGGAATTCTGTCAGAGAGGACAGAGCCTCAGGTGTTGCTGAGGGGGGACGATAACAACCCACTACAGATAAGATCTGACCTCCTTTCAAAGTGATGTTCACAGCTAAGGACTCAAACTAGTTTGGGATTGTTTTAGCAGACAGACTGGAAACCAAAGAATCTCTGATGTAAATAGCGACTCCACCCCCACCCCCACCCCTTTTTTGACAGTCACAGCGATAGATATTAAATCCATTGATTACCAGATCATTATTCAGAACAGATTTGTTGAGCCAAGTTTCAGAGATAAAGATCACATCTGCCCCAGAAGAACTGACCAGAATTTTCAAGGCATCATGTTTTTTTTAAGGCTACGAGCGTTTACATGCAGGAAATGAAGACTTGACATGTTTTAAAGTCATTTGGTGTACTGTAGTTAGTGGGGGGTCCAGGGTTGTTCTGGAGCGAAATGAACTGGGAGTAGATCTATGATGGTCATTTTCCTAAAAAGTCTTTTTGTATGAAAATATGCCAGTTCTTCATCCTTGGAGTAGTGAGTGAAGTCCAGTAAGACCATTTAAAGAACGATGGTGAGTCGTGAAGGCTGAACCTGCTTCGTTAATGGGATCCAGTTTAGTTCGGGTGGTTGATGAGTCAAATCTATAGATCGTGTCCCCGTAGTCCAGATGTGATAAAAACAATTTTTTTCTGTGTTCAAATGAGAAAATTAAGGCTCATCCAGGTTTTTATGTCTTTAAGACATGCTTGTATCTAAGTAGCTGATTGGAGGAGAATTTAAGCTGATCCCAGATTTGATTAATATACAGTAAAGTAAAAAGAGCGAGGGCCCTAAAATAGACCCTTGTGGGACGCCCTTTTTCAGTGTGAATGCATCTGTCATAACAGAGCCAAATCGAAAAAACTGTATGTTTAGTTAAGTAGCAGTTAAACCAACTAACATCAACATGGTAAAGTCAAGTTTGTGTCTGATGTTGATCAGGCGACACAGGTGCACCGTGTCACACGCCTTACATCAGGTAACAACACGCACGTTTACGTTCAAGTGCTGTTTCACGTCATCCATCACTTTGCAGGTTGTTGTGATTGTACCGAGTCCTGCCCTGAAGCCAGACTGTTAAAATGTTGTTGGTTTGGAGCAACTGTCTGAGGTGGACACACGTTGTCTGTGTCTTCATGTCTGTGGGGTCACCAGGTTCAAGTCGAGGACTCACCAAGTCCTGGTTCCACCAAGCAGCAAACAGACTCATTAAACATGTCTGTCACAGGTTGAGCAAGGTCCAATTTAAGGTCCATTCCAGTGTGTCTCCTCCGTGTCTCCTCCGTGTCTCCTCCGTGTCTCCTCCGTGTCTCCTCTGTGTCTCCTCTGTGTCTACTCCGTGTCTCCTCCGTGTCTCCTCTGTGTCTCCTCCGTGTCTCCTCTGTGTCTCCTCTGTGTCTCCTCTGTGTCTCCTCCGTGTCTCCTCTGTGTCTCCTCTGTGTCTCCTCCGTGTCTCCTCCGTGTCTCCTCTGTGTCTCCTCCGTGTCTCCTCCGTGTCTCCTCTGTGTCTCCTCTGTGTCTCCTCCGTGTCTCCTCTGTGTCTCCTCTGTGTCTCCTCCGTGTCTCCTCTGTGTCTCCTCTGTGTCTCCTCTGTGTCTCCTCCGTGTCTCCTCCGTGTCTCCTCTGTGTCTCCTCCGTGTCTCCTCCGTGTCTCCTCTGTGTCTCCTCCGTGTCTCCTCCGTGTCTCCTCCGTGTCTCCTCTGTTCCTCCGTGTCTCCTCTGTGTCTCCTCCGTGTCTCCTCCGTGTCTCCTCTGTGTCTCCTCTGTGTCTCCTCCGTGTCTCCTCCGTGTCTCCTCCGTGTCTCCTCCGTGTCTCCTCCGTGTCTCCTCTGTGTCTCCTCCGTGTCTCCTCCGTGTCTCCTCTGTGTCTCCTCCGTGTCTCCTCTGTGTCTCCTCCGTGTCTCCTCCGTGTCTCCTCTGTGTCTCCTCTGTGTCTCCTCCGTGTCTCCTCCGTGTCTCCTCTGTGTCTCCTCCGTGTCTCCTCCTGTGTCTCCTCTGTGTCTCCTCTGTGTCTCCTCCGTGTCTCCTCCGTGTCTCCTCCGTGTCTCCTCGTGTCTCCTCCGTGTCTCCTCCGTGTCTCCTCCGTGTCTCCTCTGTGTCTCCTCCGTGTCTCCTCCGTGTCTCCTCCGTGTCTCCTCTGTGTCTCCTCCGTGTCTCCTCCGTGTCTCCTCTGTGTCTCCTCTGTGTCTCCTCCGTGTCTCCTCCGTGTCTCCTCTGTGTCTCCTCTGTGTCTCCTCCGTGTCTCCTCCGTGTCTCCTCTGTGTCTCCTCTGTGTCTCCTCCGTGTCTCCTCTGTGTCTCCTCTGTGTCTCCTCTGTGTCTCCTCCGTGTCTCCTCCGTGTCTCCGTGTCTCCTCTGTGTCTCCTCTGTGTCTCCTCCGTGTCTCCTCCGTGTCTCCTCTGTGTCTACTCCTGTGTCTCCTCCGTGTCTCCTCTGTGTCTCCTCTGTGTCTCCTCCGTGTCTCCTCCGTGTCTCCTCTGTGTCTCCTCCGTGTCTCCTCCGTGTCTCCTCTGTGTCTCCTCTGTGTCTCCTCCGTGTCTCCTCTGTGTCTCCTCCGTGTCTCCTCTGTGTCTCCTCCGTGTCTCCTCCGTGTCTCCTCTGTGTCTCCTCTGTGTCTCCTCCGTGTCTCCTCCGTGTCTCCTCTGTGTCTCCTCTGTGTCTCCTCTGTGTCTCCTCCGTGTCTCCTCCGTGTCTCCTCTGTGTCTCCTCTGTGTCTCCTCCGTGTCTCCTCTGTCTCTCCTCCGTGTCTCCTCTGTGTCTCCTCTGTGTCTCCTCCGTGTCTCCTCCGTGTCTCCTCTGTGTCTCCTCCGTGTCTCCTCCACATCTCCTCCGTGTCTCCTCTGTCTCTCCTCCATGTCTTCTCCGTGTCTCCTCCGTGTCCCCTCAGTGTCTCCTCTGTGTCTCCTCCGTGTCCCCTCCGTGCCCCCTCCGTGTCTCCTCCATGTCTCCTCCGTGTCTCTTCTGTGTCTCCTCCACGTCTCCTCTGTGTCTCCTCTGTGTCCCCTCTGTGTCCCTTCCGTGTCTCCTCTTTCTCTCCTCTGTCCATCCTCTGTCTATTCTCTGTCTATCCTCTGTCTCTCCTCTGTGTCTCCTCCACGTCTCCTCCATTTCCCCTCCATGTCTGCTCTGTCTCTCCTCTGTCTCTCGTCTATCCTCTGTCTCTCCTCTGTGTCTCCTCTGTTTCTCCTCTGTATATCCTCTGTGTCTCATCTGTGTCTCCTCAACTACCTCCTTGCTCCTTGTGAACTTGCTTGGACAACATCCTGTTCCTGCAAACATCAAACCTCATCCTGCACCAACACAGAACACCACAAACTGGTTACCCTCTCTAACATTACTCAGCTTTCCAGATCCTTCATCTTCTTTGGAAT
>JBBPBX010062492.1:0-20817 GCA_038048925.1 Garcialebias charrua | reverse complement strand
TATATCTATATTATATATCTATATATATATATATATATTATATATATATATCTATATATCTATATATATATATCTATATATCTATATCTATATATCTATATATATATCTATATATATATATATATATATGTATGTATGAATGTAGAATGATGAACATATTCTACCATTGCTGTTCATCATTCTTTAGTTAGTAGCAGGTCACTTTTGTAAATGAGCCCTCGAGGCTCAATGAGATTTACCTGACTAAATAAAGGTTGAATGAATGAATGACTACTGTATATATATATATATATATACAGTATATATAAATAAAAAAATTAAGGTTCATTGATAAACTTCATCAACTCGTTTAAAAGTTCTTTTCTTTTAATTGAGGATTTTTGGGATTGAAATTGCCCCAAGGCCACACCCTGCCACAGATCTTTGGAGGACACCCCACGTGGAGATGGTCTTCATCTGGTCTCCATGGGTCAGTCCTCAGTGCTGGTTGATCACCTTCGGTCTCACGCAGGTGCAACCCACTGAGATGAGTTTGGACTCCAGGCGGTAGTGGTAGCTGTGCCTGGCCCTGGCGTCTTGACTCGCCTCAGAACCAGCACCTGATGCAGAATGGGACGGGACTCCAGGCCCCCGTCCTCCAGTCCTTGGTGGTCCAGGCAGGTTTTGAGCAAACAGTGAGCCTGCGACAGCGCATGAGGGTACATGTTGTCATCCCTGGAGATGCTGAGGACAGAGAGGAGACAAAAAACTGTTAACAGGACTCTGAGCTTCATGAAGGACAACACACTGAGGAGCTGAAGCCTCACTTGTAGGTCCACGGTGAGATGGAGTCGCTGGCCAAAGAACTGACTTTTAGGCTGGGAACTAAATTGTTTGGGTCCAAACGCAGAGGGACCGTTTCTTCTGCTAATCCTTCAAAGGACTTCCTGTGTGGCTTTGCTGCTGTCTGTGGGACCACCACCACCATCATCATCAACAGGACAGCGCTGACAACCTGAGGAAGAAGAACATTCATTCATTCAACCTTTATTTATACAGGCTAGCCTCGTTGAGCCACGGGGACTCATTTACAAGAGAGACCTGTCTCACTCACACCTAGGGTCAATTTAGAGTTACCAATCAGTCTAACATGCATGTTTTTGGTCTGTGTATGTTATACATGAACACAGAATTTTAATTAAGTCATCTTTTTAAAAATTCTTAAATTTATAAAGTTGTACATTTTCTGTGACGTGGTTAGAAAAATAAAATAATAAAAAAAATAAGCTTCAAAGATATTTATTGTCAATATTGTGCATCTGTATTATTCTAATTTTATGTCCACTAAAATTGCAGCACAGAAAAGCCATAACAATAAAGAAATACATTATATAAAAACTGGAGCGTGAGATCGATAGGCGGATAGGTGCAGCGTCCGCAGTGAAGCGGGCGCTGTACCGGTCTGTCGTGGTGAAGAGAGAGCTGAGTCAAAAGGCAAAGCTCTCAATTTACCGATCGATCTACGTTCCCACCCTCATCTATGGTCATGAGCTTTGGGTTATGACCGAAAGAACAAGATCTCGGATACAAGCGGCTGAAATGAGTTTTCTCCGCAGGGTGTCTGGACTCTCCCTTAGAGATAGGGTGAGAAGCTCAGTCATCCGGGAGGGACTCGGAGTAGAGCCGCTGCTTCTCCACATCGAGAGGAGCCAGTTGAGGTGGCTCGGGCATCTGGTTAGGATGCCTCCTGGACGCCTCCCTGGTGAGGTGTTCCGGGCATGTCCCACCGGGAGGAGACCCAGAGGAAGACCCAGGACGCGCTGGAGGGACTATGTTTCTCGGCTGGCCAGGGAACGCCTTGGGATTCCCCCAGAGGAGCTGCTCCAAGTGGCTGGGGAGAGGGAAGACTGGGCCTCCCTACTTAGGCTGCTACCCCCGCGACCCGACCCCGGATAAGAGGAAGAAAATGGATGGATGGATGGATGGATTATATAAAAACAACTATTAAACTTTGGTTTTTGTTTCTGCCTACCGTAATATCTGGTGGAAATACATTTCATAAACAATATTAGACATACAACCTTACCATCTACATTTTAAAATTGTGTAATAATATTATGATCACAGTTATATTAGTTGCAGTGCAAACCATAAAATAATCTTGACATAAATACAGTTTCCCCTTACTTACCTTGTTTCCAAAACCTGAATGGGAGTCTCCCCAAATTCACTTCTGAGACCTTCCCCAAAGTCATCATCTCTGCATAAAAACATATAATGTAGTTCAAACAATAATCAGATATTCTTTTCAACACATTTATCACACAATGACAAATTTATCTAACATATCAAAGCATGTAGGATGATTTAAAAAATAGCATCAAACAGCCATCTTCCATCCTGTTCTGCTGCTAGAAGTAAAATTTGAACTTTTTATGCTCTCCTTTCATCCTGCTTCACTGCATGCTCATGTCCGCAGCAAACTCGTCCACCCCACCGCAAGTTTTACAGATTTGATTCCAAAATTTAATAATTTTTGAGGCCCTTTATACAGGTAAACGTCCAAAGAGGTTGAGATGTATGCATCAACAACATATATTGTGTAGTACAACTAACAGACTTTTAGATTATGAACACCAAATGATCTGCAGACAATATGCTAATTGCTAGTTGTTGAGATCATGCCTCTCTTACACAGACAGCGCAGTTACAGTACTTTCAACATATCTGCATGCTGATCCACAATACAATAAGTTAGGATAACTAAATGTACGTATCAAAACAATACTGAGGTTGAATGAGTTAGCTGCTGCCATTAGCATCACGTCAGCTGTAGGCCGGAAAACGATTTTAGCCTGTTGTAGATAATATCATGGCATTTGCGCTATCACATGAGTCAAGCAAAGACACTTACTTTTCAAGCAGGAAAGTTGCTAACTCTGCATCGCTTTGCAATCCTCTGAGCACTCGAGGCTCTCGCCACCTCCGCCATCTTGAAACAGCTACTGTTTGAGACGGGAGCGTGCCCGGCTGCTGCGCCTGCGCGCTGCCGCTGGGAGAGGCGGGGGGGAGGGCGGGGGAAGCTCGTTCATGAAAATAACTCTGTTTTTATTGGCTGGTCAAAAACGGCCCGCTCTGGTTTTTATAAATGCTATTTTAACCACCGGGAGACGCCAGAGGAATATAGTATTTCTCAAAGATTACCTGTTTAACATCACTCTGACAAAAAATAGTGACTGAGAGAAGAAATATGTTTATAAAAAAAGCTACATACTGCAACTTTAAATGACGGCGAAACGAGCCGCGCTCCTTTTTCCTGTTTGTCACCGCTGTGCTTTCACGGAGCACACAGGCAGCGACCCTTTTTAAAAAAATAAAGCCGATTTAACCATTAAAGTACATTTATTAAGAAAACGTTAGACTGAGACACACCTTTTGCTATAATTTCGAGCTAACAAACAATTGTTTAGGTACATTTCTTGTTAAATGTCGGAGGATAAAGCCGCGATCCTCTTTCCTGTTTCTTTTTACAGACATGATACCAGCTGTAGGTGCGCGCGCACACTGACTGACGATATGACGTCTTTGTTTTAGCTAAGGTCCTACTTGGAACATAAAATTAGAAAAGATAAATAAATTCACAGACCTTTTTTAGACGACAGAACAAGAAAAATATAGTTGTGTAGGTTTTAAAAAATTTAATACCTCGTCAGATGACGTTTATTACTTTTTAATACTTTTTAATGGCCTTAATTTGTGTTAATTTCATTTACTACCTTTTAATACCTTTTAATACCTTTTACAACCCCGCGGATACCCTGTGGACAGTGACCTGCAAATAAAACATGTAAAACAGACAGAGAACAAGTTCTACTCACTGCATGGTCACAAACAGGTGACACTGGAGACAAGCTAGGGCAGCAGGCAGGACGACAGAGGCAGGACAGAGAGGCAAGAGCAGCAGGTGGTTCTGTTGAAACCCACACACAGACGTCAACATCTGCAGATAAGAAAACACAGACAAGAACAACTTCTCCTTACCTGTGTGGTGAAGAGTTGTGGAGATGGAGGAGCTACAGGAGGCTGGACCATGAGGAGAGAGCAGCAGGTTGGTTCTGTTGAAACCCACACACAGATGTGAACATCTGCAAAAATGGAAACACAGAGAAGAACAACTTCTCCTTACCTGTGTGGTGTGGTGCACAGGTGTGGATGGACCAGGGGGGCGTGACGCTTTGGAGGCTGTCGAGAGAGAGGTGATGATTGCAGTACTGTAGATGTAACATAAAACAAAAAAGAAAGTAAAAAAAAAAACATTAACATGTCTTTGCTATACCTTTCCGACGATGCTGTGCTGGTATGTGAAGGTGGGCAGGTCAGCGATGTTTTCTTCTTGAATGTTGTTGGCCACTTCTCCAGGAGTCTGCTTGATACTT
Source organism: Garcialebias charrua (assembly GCA_038048925.1). Classification (NCBI taxonomy): domain Eukaryota; kingdom Metazoa; phylum Chordata; class Actinopteri; order Cyprinodontiformes; family Rivulidae; genus Garcialebias; species Garcialebias charrua. The sequence goes on along the minus strand of JBBPBX010062492.1, from coordinate 16,402 downwards.
CTTCTCCAAACATCCAAAGGAAATCCAGCTCAATCTGTGGTGGGAATTGAGCACAATAGATTTTGAGAAGTAAATAAGAGCTATTAACTACCCATCTACAACATGAACTTATTGCAGTGTAATCTACTGATACACACCAAGCCTTTCACATTTTTGAAACGTGGAAAGTCTGTGAGTATGTTTCCTGACTGCTGGGGATCAAGCACAATGTTGCGGTGGTAGGGAAACGTCAGTTTCATTTTCTTCTTGATCATCTCTTCATCTGATGAATACTTCATAAAAGAGATGGCTTCCTTACATTCCTCATCACTCAAGACCAGCTCTGGAACACAGTGGAGTTCTCTTGTAGCACTTGGCCCTCCATCCTTTTGCTCACGAGAGGGTCCTTCTGACAAATAAAATACATGCATCTTTAGACATTATTTATAGAGTTCATATGTCAGTCCTATTTTAACGTTTGGTTTGCTAAAATATTTCTATTTACAACCATCAGGGTGCTAACGATCCATCGTTAGGCTGATGGTCCTCCTTGATCATGTGAGCAGCTGGTTGATGGTCCTCCTTGATCATGTGAGCAGCTGGTTTCGGCTGTCATCAGCCAACTGGTTGATCCACTGTAAGAGGGTGCTATTTATAAGACTGAGCTGAATACAGCAACTCAGACTCAGGAAGTCTTTCGGACAAAAGACGAAACGTTTCTACAATTTTTTTGCTTTGTTTTGTTTTTTGAATGTCCAGAGGATCAGACTTAGCTTTTTTTTTTTAGATTTTTCTACCTGGATTATTGAGCATGCATCAGGGTATTTCTATTTACATTTCCACAAAAACTAAGTGTGCTGAATAGTCAGATTACCTCCAAATGACAACCGTCTTTCTTTGGAAGATGCTCTCTGGAGAGTTTTGATCCTCCAGGCCAGGTATCCAGTGCCACTGTCCCCATCATAATAATGCTCCTTTTAAATAAGAAGAGACAGAGACACTTGTTTAAGATTAAACTGTTAAAGCTTGTAAAATATGTTGCATTTCCAAAACCCCTAATGTGCATAACTCACATAGCCATTCTTAGACTGCGGATCACTTAGATAGGGGAAGAAACTAACAATTCCTTTCGCATACTTTTCCTTCTCCTGTCGTGGTGGTGATGTGCTGAAGAACAGATAATGCATTTCAGTGTACTTTAATAATTACCATTATTTATTTATTTATTTTAGTTGTAACCTACCCATATTTTTCTGTCATGTCAGCTGCCAGGATATTAACCATTTTTCTTCTGGTTTCATCCATCAAAGACTTGGTTCTTTTGTACTCATTTATTATGCGTTCTCCACCTGGTTTACTTGTAAGAATGGATTCAACCAACTAAAGACATAATGCAAAGCTATATTTAAAAAAAGCTCTGCTACATTTTTTTTGTTGAAAGATTCTTAAGTTTTTACCTGCTTAGCTTCTTCATCCGGCCTCTGGCGTTTACTGGGTGGACTCTCTGAAAGGATGATGGTATCGTCTGTGTCTGCAGAATCACCAGGTGATGGCACGGACACAGGTGACAACAGTGTAGGGGTCTCATCTATGTACAATGAAAGAAAAAGTGGAATAAAAGTTGTTGTGCTCAGTTCTTCAATGGTGTTTTTACTTTCTATAAAACGGCTAATTTGATTGCAACAAACCTGTGTCATATTTGATGGTTAGCACACCAGTGGAGGGATCTTTAATAACGTCTTTGATGTCTTTGAATAACTTCAAAGACATCATCATCTAGCTCAGTTCCTGAAGTGTCAATAACTTTGACTCCTTCTGTAACAGCTTGAATGCCAAACTTTTCAAATGCTATAACAAAAAATAAAATAAAAAAGAAATCACAGAAAACATGTTATAATTTTGCTTTTAAAATTTATAAAATAAATTTTCACACGTCACTTTTATGAAATCTGTACATAATATTAAAATTAACACAAACATTTACTACTTAACACTTACCCATACTCTGATTATAAATGTGGATGACATATGAAATCTGTACATAATATTAAAATTAACACAAACATTTACTACTTAACACTTACCCATACTCTGATTATAAATGTGGATGACATTGGACAAGAGGTAATGTTTTGATTTGACACCATTGAACACTCATCAAAATAAAATACAACAAACTTTACCTGCAATAAAAAATCCTTTTAAAGTAGGCTCTGTTAGTCGAACAAACTTTTGACACTCTCCAAGCTTTACTTTCAGGAGCATGATCACTGCAAAAGGTAAAAACCTTACATTTAGAATTTCAGAAGGGCTGCCGAAGTTAAATTTGAAAACCATAAAAATGCACAAGATTCAATTTAAATTAGCTTTAACTGTTCATAAGCTATATGTTGCTAAACAAAAAATACAGCCATAAGTACAGATAACGTGCTTAAAATAACACGTAAAAACACGTAAAAATGGCAAGACTGTTTTCCTGTTTACTGTAATTTGCTGAAGACGCAATGAAATATGGGTACCTTCGGCGCGTAGGCTACTCAGAGGCAGACGTTTTTGACTGCAACCCATGAATTGAGACAGCTATTTTGTTGTAATTAAGAATAATTTAATCTAGGTTTAATAAATAGTGTCGTAGCTTTCACAAGAGTGCTGATTAAAGACAACACAGTAGCTGCTGCAACCATAGGGCTGCAACAGCTGCTGTTTCTTCGTTCACATTCCGAGATGACGTAGTTTCAAGCGCGTTCACGTACGTGTTGCTGCTGCACATCCAGTCTTCATGAAACAAAGTCCACACAGCTTGGATGTGCGCTCGTTTTTTAACAAGAACGCCATGAGACCGCAGCGAGATGCTAACGGCTAAATGCTGCGCGTGCTTCGCGATAATAGCTCCGTGCTGAAACACGCCCAGGAAATTTTGTTCCGCGGCGCATATCTTCAATGAGTGGAAAAAAAAAAAACGAAACGGTACGCAGATGGACGATATTCTCCCCAAATACACAGCACACAAATAAAAAACAAAATTGTATTATTTTCTGTCAATGCCAGCTCTAATCCTGGTTAAGGATTCACCAGGGGAAAGCGCGTTGGGTGGATTTGCCGCGCTTTGCTACGCTAACTCGTTAGCAGCTAGCTAAACCAACATACACGTTCTGTATAATAAAGTCATGAAATCCGCGTTTTGGTCACCAACAAAGAATATGCTAGGAACTCCCCATATCGTATAAAATCTCAATAAACTAAGTAAAATGTAGTTATGAATTCAGTGCTAAGCTAAATAGTAATAGTCGAACCTACACCACATTACAGTATTTTCTTAAAATAGACTAACTGTAAACGTGATAGTTGGCAAATATGCATGTAATATAATTCAATTAAAACTACAAATTCTTCATTTCTTACTAAGTCAACTTACCTCTGCTCAGACGAATGGATGAAGAGAAAATGGCGTCAGCAGAAATTCAGTGGGAGGAGCTTTCCAGAGTTTTTTCAGCACGTGCTACTCGACACCAAGATTTTTCACCAACACTGGGGGGCGTATTACTCAAAACTGTGTTTTATAAATTCTGATAGAGTTATTGCACTTTGACTCTGTTATTTTAACTCAGCTGATTTTGCTGTGTAAGGCAGTCTTTCCTCTGCACTTCCTGTTTTGCCATCCTAGCTGCATCCCTCCACCTCCCCATCTCCACCCATGGTCTCAAGATCCTCAGTTCTCCCCTTTCTTCATCCCAACTCCGCCACCAGGTTCGGGTCCCGGTGGGGGGGTCCATAATCTATCTCCCTATGCCGGATATTCAAGCTCTCAACGGTCCAGCATGCATGCCCATAGCCGGGGCCCAAGCGCCAAAGAACCCTCATCAATAAAACCTTTTAATTTCTTCTCTCTCTGTGTGTGAGTCTCTCCAGGTTAAATTTCAAGTTAAATACAACTAAGGCGAAGGATGATAGTCTGTAATTACTGAAACTAAAGAAGAAAAGAAAATTAGACTTTAAGGATTGGTGGAGTTTTCAGTCATTGGACTTGATGTTTTCTTTTCCTTCCAGTTGGAATGGAGATCCATAAGGACAAGAGATGGTCACTGTGGAGAATGGGCAGGTAGGTGAGTAGCAAGCTTGATCAGCAATGAGAAAATGAGGTACCATGAAGCACCAAGCATTAAGCATCTCTTCAGCTGTAGTCATACCAGAGAAGTAACTGCATAGTTAGGGTTTCAAAATCATAAGAAATCCAGAAAACTAAACATGAGCATGCATTGCCACTGTGTTCAATGTGATGAATGGGTCATGGGTTGGATGAGGGTGTGAGTGGCTCTAAAATAGCTGACAGTTGATAGCAGAATGTGAGGTGGCACCAGAATATGCAGGGTAGATATTTAGCCTGCCCACAGCTCCACCTAGGGGTAACATGAAAGGTAAAGGAATGAAGATGGGCTGGGACATGAAGAAACCCTAACAAAAACATACCTGCATAATCATAGCAAGACTGTACATCTTGGAAAATGTAATGTGCATGTCAGAAAAAAAAATTAAAATAGAAGATGAAGCTGTTATACACAATCTTTTTTAGGTAATCTGATTTATGTGCAGCGTTGTAAAGATCACACATATGCTGAGACTTGTGCATGCAAGGACCCTGCAGGCAACTCTTTGAATCATTAGCATTCAAAAAAAAAAAGAAGGATGGATTTGGATGAGAATCTAATTTTAACACTCCACTTGTGGATATTAACAGATTAAATGTGTCTCCCTCGCAAAACCATTAAAATTATCATTTATATAATAGCAAAGTTTATAAAGTACAGGATTCTGAGTGGAGGTTCTGTATCAGTACACTGCACTAAAACCATAGATATATGGAAGGATCTGTGTTCGGATATTCCCGGAAATGGCCCGCAATGATCCTTAAAAAAATCCCAAAATCTGGATACCGGTACTTATCTTCGGCAGATCCAAAATAAATGTGGCTGTTATTTGTCAAGGGCCTGCCAAAGATAAGTATCCGGATTTTAGGATCTTGGGATTTTTTAAGGATCATTGCGGTCCATTTCCGGGAATATCCGGAAATCTAAGTATAAGTATATGTAAAGGATACAGAGATATACTACATCAGATCTTACCGTATATCTATGGTTTTAGTGCAGTCACACTTCCAGCTCAGAATAAGTCATAACTGTGAACTTGGCAGAAAGTTCGACTGTGTAATTCTGCATCTAATCTGTTAATTTTACATGAAACCCCATGGTGGCTGTTATTCCTTACTTCGCTGTGTGAGCAATCCAGGGGTGGTGTTTAAGCGTGTAAACAGCCTGAAACACATGTGTCTCATGGTGAACGTGTTGGACTATAGAGCCCTGCCCGAGCCCACAAAGCATCCTGTGAGGACATGGAAATTACATCAGCCTCTTTGGCTGAAGGACGTCAAAGATTTACGTAGTCTGTGGTTTTTAAAACACATAAATGCAATGATTTTTCTCTGATGGCCAGACTGAAATAAACATCCCTGCCAGCAGCTGGTTGGCTTTAACACACAAAACCCACAGTCATGCTATTCAAAGACTTTCGTTGTTTCCCTGTTATCACCTTAGTCTGAAACTAACTGTTTAACAGAATAAACAGAAATGCTCAAACATCACAGCAGAGGAGATTTATTTTTCTTGGCAAAAAATGTCTGTGTGTGGTTTCAAGCCCCAGTAATTTCCGTTCAGTGTTAACAGTAAATTAATATGCCTCATAAATATTAATAAAGATGTAACAGTTTAGAGATTTCCCATGTTCAGCAATGCAAAAATAACCTTTGATTTTCTTGTGACCACTCCAAACATCTGATAATGTTGACCCATTTCTTCTCAGACCTGTAAAGTTGACTGATAAAAAAAACTCCAAGTTAGCAAGAGATAACTGGAGCAAAAAGTGTTGTGATGTGATGTGGAAGGACCCAAATGCAGCCAATGAGGAGACAACTTCAGTATCTCAGCGGGACTTTTTAAGAACCTAACCATGAAAATCTTAAATGTGCAACGCAGGAGGGAAACAGGATCTGAGCAGGAAGGAGGGGAAACAAGAAGTAGAACTGAAATATTTACTTACTGTACTTCTGCAAAAAATTTGTAATATCAATGTTTTTTAAGAATTATTAAAATTGCATTATTTAATTGGTGTCAGAAGCATTTGTAATGGATATGTGGAAGGGTATGGAGGTCCTCCCCCAGAACATTTTGGAAAACCCAGAGTGGACTTTTAATGGTTTGAGTATTCTCCAATTAATCAAGTGGAATGGATTCATTCATGAAGAAATAGAAACAGCGCTGAGTGAACAAAAATTTCATGGTAAATGTATGTGTGTGTGTGTGTGTGTGTGGGGGGGGGGGGGTCAAAATAAAAATTAATTGATTAATTTGTAATATATAAGACACTTCGACTGAGAAATGCGTTCTTATCTTAAAACATGGAATTCAACTTTTGGGGAGAAAACTGATTTTTTCCGGCTCTAACCTTGTAATGTTAAACTGACAAAGGTTTTTTTCTAAAAGCACTTTCATGAACCACTATGAAATTTAGACTGCCATGTGGATGAGGGGTCCCACACAGCTGGCATGGCATGACGCGGGGGCGACTGTGAAATACCTGATCAGTATTTGTTCAAAGTGATCCCAAAAACACACACAGTTTCCTTCTCAGTGAAGATGAAAAAAGACAATTCTCACACATTTATATTTAATCATAAATGGGGGAGTTCTGCTCTGCCAGCTCTTGCACCCAGAGACAGACTCTAATCAGCAGTGCCTGAGGATCATCGGCTTGATGAGCATGAGGAGCATAAAAAGCTGCAGAGGACATGCAGCCAGCGCTGGAGCGTTACCTACCAATGGTAGTTCAGTTCTAGCCTTTTACTTGTGTATTAAACATAAATACTAACAACTCTGTATGCCCTCAGTGCCTCCAGAAATTACTCCTTGATATCATCCTGTTCCCTGGATTCTCCTCTGTGGACCTCGAGTGCCTCCTCAGCTGCCTCCATGCCTTCCTACCACTTGCTTATCACCTGCCAGTGTTCAGATGTACATTCTTCACCTAGAACCATTTGGGTCAGCTCTCCCCACAACTCACTCCTACCTCCATTATAAGAAAGGTCAACAAAAACATTATCATCCCTGCCAACAGACCACTAATCATCTCCTTGCTCTCCAGGGTTCCAGCATCCTCCCTGGCTCATTGTATAATTTGCTACTTTGTAAATAAACACTGTAAATACAAACTGAGTCTTGGTGTCTGTTCTCCTCGGTTCTTATATCTGGGTGCAGCCAGAGTTGTTACAGTATCTCTGTAATGATTGAGGGATTGAGTTTCACTGAAATGCCAACACACTGAGAAGTTTTAAAATGTTTATTGTAATATAGAGAGCTGGATCTGGTTCTACAGGTCACCGGGATCAGGAGCTCTTCTCAGAGTTTGTTTGGTCCGGGTAGACTTCCTGATAGACGTTGAGCGTCTGAGATTTGGTCCGTGATCACTTCTGTGTTTGAGGTGGTTGATCCAGAAGGACTTTTTAGTCCATTGGTTATCCAAGTTCCAATCCAGGGTCATGCACAATAATTCAGAAGACAGAAACAGGTTAGGAGAAGCAGGCGTCTTACTTGGTCGGGGTACACAGGCGTGGGTCGGTTTCCAAGAGGCAGATGGGTGGACAGATCCGTTCAGGGGCAAAAACACAAGGCAGAATCCAGAGGCGAGGGCCGAGGTCAAAACCAGAAGAGCTGAGGCAGAGAAGTATCCAAGAGGGGAGCAGGCAGGGATCTTTAAACCATGAAACAGAACCAGAATTGAGACGAGTAGGGCAAGACTAGACATGAACGCTGGATAACTACTCAGGATAACCTTTTCATAAATCTGGCAGAGACTGAGTGAAGCTGGGACTTATATACTGGTTGCAACAGGTGGATGAAATCTTGGTTAATTAGCTGCAGCACATGAAGGCAGGAAGAATGGTAAATGGTAAATGGAGCTTATTTATATAGCGCTTTCCAGCCCCCTGTGAGGAGCCCCAAAGCGCTTTACAATACCAAGCCATCCACCCATTCATACACACATTCATACACCGGTAGTGGTAGCCTGCCTTGCAAGGCGCCATCCAGACCTACCGGGAGCAACTCAGGGTTAAGTGTCTTGCCCAGGGACACAACGACACATGGTGAGGGGACGCGGGATTCGAACCACCAACCTTCCGAGAAGACTTATCAGAAAATACTGGACTATGAAAATAAATATTGAACTAAAACTAGATGAACGTGGATCATGACAATCTCTGTTTATTTAGGTGGGTTTCTGTCCTGACATGTGTGGAACCTGGCGCATGCAACTTTTTTACACATATGACCTGTTGAGACATGAGGTCCCTGGATTATTGCATTAAGTTGCTCCAGGGTTGTCAAACCCACTTACAAAAGGTGCCCAAAATTAAAACCTTTTTCAAACTAAGGGTCAGTTTCATACCATACCATACCATACCATTTTATTTATAGAGCACTGAAAACAGTGACAATGCCAACCAAAGTGCTTTACAAACAAACAACAGGCAACATAAAGCCAACGTACAAAATGAAGTACCTTTGTAAAAAAAAAAAAACAGAATATAGACATAAAAATGTTGCAGATAATAAATATAACGACCAAACACAGATCATCTGGGGCCTCATGTATCAACCGTGCGTGCGCACAAAAACCTTGCTTACGTCACTATCCACGCAAAACCCCGTATGTATCAAAACTGAACTGAACGTGAATATGTGCGCATCCAAGTACATTTCCACGCCAGCTCCAGAGCAGGCGTACGCACGTTTCTGTGGTTCTTGTTCCTTTGGCGACACTTACAGGTGATTCAGAGAAACTGAAGCCCCACAGTCTGTGGTTGACTTTAAGAGCGGCTTGAAGACCTTTCTTTTCAACCGAGCTTACACTACCTCCTCATGATTCTACTTTTGATCATAGCTGATACTGTTGTTGATTTTAATTGTTTTATTATTTGTTTTATTGACATTTAATTCTGTTGCACCTTGTAGCACTTTGAGATTTCCATTAATGAAAAGTGCGTTATAAATTGAATTCATTATTATTATTATTATTATTATTATTATTATTATTATTATTAACTGTTCATGATGTGAAAATGATTAATATTCCCACCAAACACACGATTAACAAGTATTACATCCACATGACGCAGTTAAATAAAGGACGCGCAAAGTTGTGCCAAAAATAAATTTAACAGGAACGGATTCATTCAGCCTTACTGGAGGATATAATAAATAGTGTAACACGCAGAGCATTTATTTATAAACAGATATAATTTTCTGATCTAGGATATGGCTTATCAGCCGTTTTCAGAAACAATCATTTTTCAGTTTGGCACTGCTGCGCTCTGGAGCAACACAGGAGCCGTGCATCACGCGTGCACATGCAGAAGCAGCGATCAAACTGTTCCACAGGAGCTTTCCTGAGGGAGCTGGCAGGCCGATCAGGGCAGTCCAGTCCACACAAAGCCGATTCATGTCCAATGGAATGTCTCATCTATATGATTCCAAAGGCTGAGTGGTCGCGCTTTGGAGCGCGCGCGCACCCTCGCCGGTGCGGCAGCTGGAGGTGATTCATAATCTGCGTTTATTGTAGATTTCTCCAAAATGACACGTGAAAGTACACCATATATAACTTGTAGGAGAGTAAAGGCTTCGCAGACAAACAGATTGCGCACAAAGGCTGTGGCGCGCGCAGCGTTTGGAGACTCCAACATCACGTCATGTCATGAAAACTCTCCACTGAGACGCACAGACCCGTTTCTTCATATCATCTATTAAATAAACAAAGATCTACCAAACATCTAAGTTCCTCTGTGTTTACAGTAATTATGGTAATAAACTCGTGCGCAAAGTTAATATTTTCACTCAGAATGAATGGATGAGCCGTTGCGCACCAAAGCAGGGTGCGCGCACACACTAATACCGACACACAATCACTCGTTCTTTGCGTGATGAACACATTTTATTACTATTCTTACTTAGGATTATTTTCCTCACTCATATTATATTAAATTCATTATTTTCCTGAATCTAGAAATCATTTCTGATCGCGCAGGGATCAAACAAACATGTCCTTCACACATGCAGGAAGTAATTTGCATCTGTTTAACATATGTAAATGAAGGCGTGTCAGGGGAGGTGTCTCACGTGCGCTCAGTTCCACGTTAATTGTGATGTACAAAAGGAATGTGCGTGGATTCCGGTGTACGCACAGTTTGATACATCTGGATTTTTTTGTGCGTACACACTTTTCTGGATTTGACCGTACGTCACTTTTCAGTAGTAAATCCACGCAAGTCTTTGTACATGAGGCCCCTGTTGTTGAACGCAGCGGAATAGCAGTGGGTCTTTAAACGGGATTTGAAAACCGAGAGGGAAGGGGGCCTCAGATCTCACTTGTAAATGAGTCTTCGAGGCTCAATGTTTAGAATCTGTAATCCTCAAAAAAGCCCTGGACCTGACAACATCTCTGGCAAGGTTCTTAAAAACTGTGCCTCACAACTAGCACCAGTTTTTACAGATATTTTTAATAACTCTTTGGGACATCATACAGTTCCTTTATTATGGAAAACATCCATAATTGTGCCGGTGCCTAAAGTTCAAAGGCCATCAGAGTTGAATGATTTCCGTCCCATTGCACTGACATCTCTGGTGATGAAGAGCTTTGAGCGTATAATTAAAAAAGTCCTTCTCTGTCAAACACAGCATCTTCTAGACCCACTACAGTTTGCATATCAGCCCTCTAGAGGGGTGGATGATGCTGTTCTGACCATGCTGCATTTACTCTATTCCCACCTTGAAAGACCAAAAGCACATGTAAAAATTTTATTTGTGGATTTTTCATCAGCTTTTAATACTATTCAGCCAAAGATTTTAACAGAAATCTTAACAAAAGAGTTTTTAATCTCACAGAACTTGGTTTTATGGATTACAGACTTTTTAACAGGTAGGGTCCAGCAGGTCAGAGTGGGTTCAACACTCTCTGACAAAACAACCACCAGCACTGGCTCTCCCCAAGGGTGTGTTTTATCCTCACTGTTATTTATTCTGTACACAAACTCCTGCAGAAGTACTTTCCCAAATAGACATTTAATTAAATATGCTGATGACACTGCCCTGGTAAGCCTTTTAAACGACAAGGAAGAAGAGCACGGACCAGTTCTGGACTTCTTCATTAATTGGTGCAAACAATCAAAACTGGTTCTGAACACAAACAAAACAAAAGAAATGACTATTGACTTCAGGAAGCTTCAGTCATTCTCTCCAACAACCATCAATGGAGAGAAGATTGAAACTGTCTCGTGCTACAAGTACCTGGGCGTGGTTCTGGACTGTCACTTAAAGTGGGACTCATGGGCTGACCTTATTTGCACTAAGGCTCAGCAGAGGATGTATTTTTTAAAGAAACTGGGTACTTTTAGAGTCAATAACTCAATGCTTTTAATGTTTTATTCTGCTTTTATTGAAGGTATTTTAACGTTTTGTAACATCTGTTGGTTTGGCAATGCTACAGAGGCTCAGAAGAAATCCTTGAGAAGTATAGTAACTACAGCCAGCAAACTGTTAGGGACCACTCTGCCAAGTATGGAAAAGATATACATGGACAGAGTTATGAGGAAGGCAAACAAGATTATAGCAGACGACACACATCCCCTAAGATCTTCATTTGAGTTGCTTCCTTCAGGGCGAAGGTATGGCCTTCCTTTATTCTCAAGAAACAGAACAAAATTTTCTTTCATACCACAAGCAATTAAATCATTAAATAATACTAAGGTATCATGAATTACTGAGCTGAAACACCTTTGCTGTAATGATGGATGATGATGTCATGTATGTATGTATAAGTATGTCCTTTATGTCAATGCCTGCTGACAAATGTTGCAAATTAATTTCCCTAAGGGGACAAATAAATCTATATCTATCTATCTATATCTATCTATCTATCTATCTATCTATCTATCTATCTATCTATCTATCTATCTATCTATCTATCTATCTATCAATGTGACTTATCTGTCTAAATAAAGGTTGAATGAAGGAAGACTCGTTCCAAAGTCTCTGGCCTGCTACAGAGAAGGCCCTGTCACCTCTGCTTTAAGACGAGTTCCTGGAACTGTGAGAAGTAACTGGTCCGCTGACCTCAGAGAACGTGGTGGGACATACGGCTGTAGCAAATCAGAGAGATGGGGGGGGGAAGACTGTTCAGCGATTTGTAGACATACAGGAGAATTTTGAACTGGATTCGAAGATGAACCAGTAGCCAGTGCAGGGAGGCCAAGACTGGTGTAATGTGCTCTCTTTTGCCTGTACTGGTTAGGCTGCTGCGTTCTGGACCAGTTGTAGTTGTGCAGTGGTGGTCTGACTGATACCAAACAGGAGTGAATTGCAGTAATCATGCCTAGATGTAATAAATGCGTGAATTACTGTATCCAGGTTATTTTTTGACAATATGGGCTTCAGCATAGACAGTCGCCTCAGCTGGTAAAAACAGGATTTAACGATCATTTTTACATGACTGTTGAGTTTCATGGAAGGGTCCATTATCACTCCCAGATTTGTGACTTTTTGTTTTTCTGACAGAGCTAGAGCAGAAAGGTCAATGCAGTGGTTTGTGATTGTGTCGTTGGGAGGGAACAACATGACTTCAGACTTCTTTTCATTGAAACTTAAGAATTTTAAAACCATCCAGTCCCTGATGTCAGCCAGGCAGTCGAGCAGAGGTTGAATAGAGCATGTACCATTGTATCTTAGGGGGAAGTAAATTTGACAGTCATCGGCGTAGAAGTGAAAAGGTATGTTATGTTTCCGTAAAATAGCACCAAGTGGCAACAAGTATAAAGAGAATAGGAGAGGACCCAGGATGGACCCCTGCGGAACCCCCCATTTAAGTGCTGCCGCTGCAGAACTAAAATATTTGATGGACACACAAAAGGATCTGTCAGCGAGGTAGGATCTGAACCAATTGAGAGTAGACCCTGTGATGTCCACCCACTGCTCCAACCTAGCAATGAGAATCTCATGATCAATGGTATCAAAAGCAGATGTAAGGTCCAATAGGACAAGCAGCACAAGCAGCAGCACAGAATCTATGTTAACTCAAGTTAGATACCCAACATATTTTCTTGGTTGCAGGTTCCTCAACAAGAGTTTGATTGGTCTCATATTATGTTATCTATTGCACTTTTGACATCATAATCAAAGATTACTGAAAAAAATTAAAGTGAGAAAAGTATTTTACATTTAAAATATCATCTTGGGGGCCAGATAAGATGTCAACGAGGGCCACATTTGGCCCCCGGGCCTTGAGTTTGACACATATGCAGTTTAGACATTGACAATTTTGTCTTGAATGAGTTTATCTCTGTTCTTGGAAGATACTGTCTTAACATAATGGACTTCACTATGACCCTTTGTCAACTGCCTGTAAGATATTGTCTGCTGATAAGTACTACATACTAACACACACACACACACACACACACAAACATTAAGTTATTTTTCATGAGAACAGAATATGAGTCTGGCAATGAACCATTTGGACAGATTTCAGTTCAGTCCAGCAATCATCTCTCCAAGAGTTAATTTCTGTGCTGCATATTTCATTCCCCTAAATGTTTACTGCATGGTAAATTTCAGAAATTGTGCGTAATTGCGGTTTGATGAAGTGGCCATCAACAACCCTCTTCATTTCCTCCTCATCAGTAGTTCTCAGTATCATGAAAAGGTTTGTTGATACTATTTAGTGGGAAAATGTCTCTCACTAAAAAGGGTCTGGAAATTTTCATTTAGGTTACTTTATATTTATTTTTCTGTTTACCGAGTCTATTGAGCAGGTTTACGGTTATTGGGGAGAACCAGATTTTGCAGATGCTGCAGAGAAGCTGACCACTGTTATTTCCCACACTAGGTTGGCCTTTATATCTTGCTCAGTTAAATCCTAAAAGCTCTTAGTGAGGCATATACCTATTTAGAGGCTGCTTTAAACAATGATTGATGAAGACTCCTTATAATGAGCATGCCTCCTTTGGCTATTTTGGAAACAATCTGTTTTCCCCCTTACACCAAGAGCCCAGCCACTTTCTTGTAGAAGACCCCCTATTTTTTCTGCATTGAGCGTTTGGGAGTTATTAGCCACTGAAGGTATGGCAGAAGGGCGGGTTGTCAAGAGAAACAAAGTTATCCCATCTAACTAGAGGTCTGAGATCTGCTAGTGGCACCTCATGTAGAAGCCGATGCACCATCCAGCTGTCACTGTTATGTCTTTACAAAAACATGTACAGCATCACTACAGTGAAATATCAAGCTTTTCTGCACACCTTGTTATACAATTACCAGTAATACAGTTTAGAGAAGACTGACAATGATACTGAACTTAAAGTACATCAACTACACAGAATTACATATAATGATACTGTAACACTAAAACCACTTCAAATGAAAATACTGTACCACATTGGCTTTGTTCATTTTTATTGGTTCATTTAAATAAAAAAGAAACCGCAACGGCAAATAAGATACATTGAAATACATCAGACTAGACGTCTAAATGGTTGTTTTGACAGTAAACTAGCTGACGTTCCCTGTTTCTAAGAGATTTGAGTAGTGCATATTTGTAGTTTTGGAGATGAGTGTTATTCTGGACTGGAACTGAACAGAGAATGTAAATGAACTTTAATGTTTTTGGTGCAAGATGTTCAAGTGGGTAAAAGTTACACTGTGGAGAAGAACAGATGTAGGTTTTGTTTCTTGTCCGAGGTGGTGCAGATGCAGAGTGATGGATCCTGGCAAGTGGAGGGAGCAAGTTATTCCACCACCAGGTAAAACAATGGAGCCAGGGGGGTTGGCACCATTCAATATTATTTAGCCACCCCAGTCATTGAGTAAATTACACTTTTAAGTCCAACAAAGTGGGCGGGGCTGGCATTGCGCTCTCCCTGGGGCTGCTTGGGCTCGGGTGTCCTGTCCTGTCGGCAGGGCGGTGGTTGGGCCGGATCTTGGATGTCGGCTACCCTCCAGCCCAGAATGAATGGGCCTACCTCCTGGGCTTGGGTGTGGGCTGCCCCATGTAGGGGGCAGGTACATGTCTTGGACCTGGGGGGTATAGAGTGTGCATCAGGATTATGAATGGAACGTGTCGTTATTGTTTGTCTTTGTGTGAGTGAGGATGAGGGTGGGTCTGAGTGAGTGTATCTGTGTATGAATGTCTAATTGTCAGGCTGGGATTTGGACTGCCCCCTCTCTGTTACATCTGAGGCTACTTGGTGTCGCGCTCCTGTCACGTGGCCCCTGGGTGGGTGTCCCTTTGCCCGCGGGCGTGTTGGGGGCCCTTGCTGTCGCCTTCTGGGGTTGGGCGCTTGGGCGTGGGTTGGCTCGGCCTGGTGGCTGCCTGGTGGAGCTCGGGTCCTCTGGTCCTATCGGGTCTGGGCCTGAGGGGTGGGCGTCCCCGGTGCCCGGGCCTCGGTGCCCGGGCCTGGGGCTACATCAGTGCGGTGGGCTCCGGCGGGGGCCGGTGGGTTTGTCGCTGTTGGCCCCCCGGGGGTCATGGTGTGTAGTCGCTGGTGGGGCTTGTCTACTTCTCCCCCTTGGTCGGATCTGGGGAGTGGGTGAGTGGCTCGTCCTGTTTGGGTGACCCTGGGGACTCTGGGCTCGGGGTCCTTCTTGGGGTCTTAGGCTTTGATCGCCCCTTCGTCTGCCTCGGGCCTTGGGGGGCGGATCTCTGATGCTTCACGGTCGCTACTGAATGTTCTATTGGAGGAACCTTATTCACTTATGCATGCTCACAGCCACACACAAATGGATGCAGGGATGTATATGTAGCTATCATATGCAGATATGTAGATGGATATGTGATATTAATGCATATGTATGTATACTGTATATATATTTGTAGATATGGGTATGTTTATTTATGGAAATCTACTGCAAGGTCATGAATATTATTAGTCTTTATGCATGTATGTTTCGTTGCTGTGTTCTGTCATGTGCTTTGCAGGATTGCGGACGAAGGATAAGTGTGTTTGCCTTGTGCTGTTTTTGTGGATAATTGTTGTTTTGTTGTCTTACTTTCTGTCTTTCCTTTCAAATGGTTGTTTTGACAGTAAACTATAGCTGACGTTCCCTGTTTCTAAGAGATTTGAGTAGTGCATATCTGTAGTTTTGGAGATGAGTGTTATTCTGGACTGGAACTGAACAGAGAATGTAAATGAACTTTAATGTTTTTGGTGCAAGATGTTCAAGTGGGTAAAAGTTACACTGTGGAGAAGAACAGATGTAGGTTTTGTTTCTTGTCTGAGGTGGTGCAGATGCAGAGTGATAGAGGGAGCAAGTTATTCCACCACCAGGTAAAACAA
>JBBPBX010062491.1:0-20817 GCA_038048925.1 Garcialebias charrua | reverse complement strand
GCGTCCGCAGTGAAGCGGGCGCTGTACCGGTCTGTCGTGGTGAAGAGAGAGCTGAGTCAAAAGGCAAAGCTCTCAATTTACCGATCGATCTACGTTCCCACCCTCATCTATGGTCATGAGCTTTGGGTTATGACCGAAAGAACAAGATCTCGGATACAAGCGGCTGAAATGAGTTTTCTCCGCAGGGTGGCTGGACTCTCCCTTAGAGATAGGGTGAGAAGCTCAGTCATCCGGGAGGGACTCGGAGTAGAGCCGCTGCTTCTCCACATCGAGAGGAGCCAGTTGAGGTGGCTCGGGCATCTGGTTAGGATGCCTCCTGGACGCCTCCCTGGTGAGGTGTTCCGGGCATGTCCCACCGGGAGGAGACCCAGAGGAAGACCCAGGACGCGCTGGAGGGACTATGTTTCTCGGCTGGCCTGGGAACGCCTTGGGATTCCCCCGGAGGAGCTGCTCCAAGTGGCTGGGGAGAGGGAAGTCTGGGCCTCCCTACTTAGGCTGCTACCCCCGCGACCCGACCCCGGATAAGCGGAAGAAGATGGATGGATGGATGGATGGAATGGAAATGGCTATAGTCAATACCTATTTCCAAAAGAGGGAGGAACATATAGTGAACTATAAGAGTGGAGGAAGGAGTACGCAGGTCGATTACATTCTGTGTAGAAGAGGAAACCTGAGAGAGATTGGAGACTGTAAGGTTGTAGCAGGAGAGAGCGTGGCCAGACAGCATCGGATGGTTGTGTGTAGAATGACTGTTGTTGCGAAGAAGAGAAAAAGAGTAAAATCAGAGAAGAAGACCAAATGGTGGAAGCTAAAGAAGGAAGAATGTTGTGAGAAATTCAGAGACGAGCTGTTAAAGGCTCTGGGTGGTAAGAAAGAGCTTCCAAGTGACTGGGCTACTACAGCAACAGTAATTAGAGAGACAGGTAGGAAGGTACTTGGTGTGTCATCTGGACAGAGAATGGATGATAAGGAAACCTGGTGGTGGAATAGTGAAGTGCAGGACGCCATTCAAAGAAAGAGATTAGCCAAGAAGAAATATGACTGTGAGAGGACTGAAGAGAGGAGACAGGAATATAAGGAGATGGGACATAGAGCAAAGAGGGAAGTAGCTAAGGCAAAGCAGAGGGCGTACAATGAGTTATATGGGAGACTGGACACTAAAGAGGGCGAGAAGGACTTGTACCGATTGGCAAGACAGAGGGATCAGGCTGGAAAGGATGTGCAGCAGGTTAGGCTTATTAAAGATGGGAATGGGAATGTTCTAACAAGTGAGGAGAGTGTGATGGGAAGATGGAAGGATTACTTTGAGGAGCTAATGAATGAAGAGAATGAAAGAGAAAGAAGAGTGGAGGTAATAGAAACTGTGGACCAGGAAGTGGGAAAGATTAGTGAGGGTGAAGTCCGGAAAGCTCTGAAAAGAATGAAGAAGGGGAAGGCAGTAGGACCTGATGACATACCAGTGGAGGTTTGGAAATGTCTTGGAGAGATGGCAGTGAGGTTTTTGACTCAAATATTTAATGGAATATTTGAGGGTGAGAAAATGCCTGAAGAATGGAGAAGAAGTGTGCTGGTTCCCATTTTTAAGAACAAGGGTGATGTACAGAGTTGTAGCAACTACAGGGGAATTAAGTTGATGAGCCACACAATGAAGATCTGGGAGAGAGTTGTGGAAGGAAGGCTTAGACAAGAGGTGACTATCTGTGAGCAGCAGTATGGTTTCATGCCAAGAAAGAGCACCACAGATGCCATCTTTGCTTTGAGGATGTTGATAGAGAAGTACAGAGAGGGTCAGAAAGAACTCCATTGTGTGTTTGTGGATTTAGAAAAAGCATATGACAGGGTGCCAAGAGAAGAGGTGTGGTATTGCATGAGGAAATCTGGAGTGGCAGAAAAGTATGTTAGACTGGTACAGGACATGTATGAGGACAGCAGGACAGTGGTGAGATGTGCTGTGGGAGTGACAGATAGCTTCAAGGTGGAGGTGGGATTGCATCAAGGATCGGCTCTGAGCCCCTTCTTGTTTGCTCTGGTGATGGACCGACTAACAGATGAGGTCAGGCAGGAATCCCCATGGACTATGATGTTTGCAGATGACATTGTGATCTGTGGTGAGAACAGGGAACAAGTGGAAGAGAACTTGGAGAGGTGGAGGTATGCTCTTGAAAGAAGAGGAATGAAAGTCAGCCGTAGTAAGACAGAGTACATGTGTGTGAATGAGAGGGAGGCCAGTGGAACAGTGAGGCTACAAGGAGCAGAGGTCACAAAGGTGCAGGACTTCAAGTACTTGGGGTCCACTGTCCAGGAAAATGGGGAATGTGGTAAAGAGGTGAAAAAGAGAGTCCAGGCAGGATGGAGTGGATGGAGAAAAGTTTCAGGAGTGATTTGTGACAAAAAGGTGTCAGCAAAGGTCAAAGGAAAAGTTTACAAGACAGTGGTGAGACCAGCTATGTTGTATGGTCTGGAGACAGTGGCATTGACAAAAAGACAGGAGAAAGAACTGGAAGTGGCAGAAATGAAGATGCTGAGGTTCTCCTTAGGAGTGACAAGGATGGATAAGATCAGGAATGAGATCATCAGAGGTACAGCACATGTTAAACAACTGGGAGATAAAGTTAGGGAGGCCAGACTGAGATGGTTTGGACATGTCCAGAGGAGGGACAGTGGGTATATTGGTAGAAGGATGTTAGAAATGCAGCTGCCAGGAAAAAGACAAAGAGGGAGACCAAAGAGGAGATATATGGATGCAGTTAGAGAGGACATGAAGGTAGTTGGAGTGAGGACAGAGGATGCAGAGGACAGAGTGAGGTGGAGGAGGATGACTCGCTGTGGCGACCCCTGAAAAGGGAAAAGCCGAAAGAAGAAGAAGAAGAAAGAAGATCATTACCTCAAACTCTCACAATCCACGAGTTCTGTTCTCCACCCTAAACTCTGTTCTCCACCTCACTGAACCATCACTCTTGGAAGCCTAGACTGAGCTGTGCGAGAACTTCATACATTTCTTTTTAGAAAAAAATTGCGACCACCCGGGTTCTCATTTCTCCTCCAACTCATGATCCATCCATCTGACAATTTTGAACCAATCTCTCTGTCTTCTCTAGAGCAGGTCATGTGCAGCTTGAAACCATCTGATTCCCCCTTTGATATGGTACCCCCTCGCCCTCGGCTAGTAAAGGAGGTTTTTCCAACTCTAGGTCCTTCCATTTTTGCTATTGTAAATAGCAGTTTATCCACATGGTGTTGTGCTAAAAACATTAAAACATGCTGCTGTTCAACCTCCTGAAAAAACCAAACCTTGACCCCCTCAGTAGTATCTAATTTCAGGCCTGTCTCCAGACTCCCATTTGTTTCTGAACTTCTAGAGAAAATAGTCAAGTCCCAGTTAAAGTGCTTCCTGGAGGATCATGTTGTCCTTGAGTTATTCCAGATTTGAATAACTGGCTTAAAACTTCTCCACAGCAGTGAAACTGCCCTACTGAAGGTTTTTAATGACATCTTCTTATCCGCAGACACTGGTGACTCTGTGCTGCTTGTCCTATTGGAACTAACATCCGCTTTCGACACCAGTGACCATGAGACCCTCATTGCTAGGTTGGAGCAGTGGGTGGGCATCACAGGGTCAGCCCTCAGTTGGTTCAAATCCTACCTCTCTGACAGATCCTTTTGTGTTTCCATCAACAATTTTAGTTCTGCAATGGCGGCACTTAAATGGGGGGTTCCGCAGGGGTCCATCCTGGGTCCTCTCCTATTCTCCTTATACCTGCTGCCACTTGGTGCTATTTTCCGGAAACACAACATACCTTTCCACTTCTACACCGATGACTGTCAAATTTACTTCCCCCTAAGACATAATGGTACATGCTCTATTCAACCTCTGCTCGACTGCCTGGCTGACATCAGGGACTGGATGACTTTAAATTTCTTAAGTTTCAATGAAAAAAATCTGAAGCCATGTTGTTCCCTCCCAACGACATGATCATGAACCACTGCATCAACCTTTCTGCTCTAGCCCTGTCTGAAAAACAAAGTCACAAATCTGGGAGTGATAATGGATCCTTCCATGAAACTCAACAGTCATGTAAACATGATTGTTAAATCCTGTTTTTTCCAGCTGAGGCGACTGTCTAAGCTGAAGCCCTTATTATCCAAAAATAACCTGGAGACAGTAATTCACGCATTTATTATATCTAGGCTTGATTACTGCAATTCACTCCTGTTTGGTATCAGTCAGACCACCATTGCACAAATACAACTGGTCCAGAACACAGCAGCCCAATTTTTAACCAGTACAGGCAAAAGAGAGCACATTACACCAGTCTTGGCCTCCCTGCACTGGCTACTGGTTCATCTTCGAATCCAGTTCAAAATTCTCTTATGTCTACAAATCGCTGAACAGACTTGCTCCCGCCTATCTCACTGATTTGCTACAGCTGTATGTCCCACCACGTGCTCTGAGGTCAGCGGACCATGGTACTTTTAACAGTTCCAGGAACTTGTCTTAAATACAGAGGTGACAGGGCCTTCTCTGTAGCAGGCCCAAGACTTTGGAACAAGTTACCTCTGCTCGTCAGACAGGCCCCATCCCTCTCAGTTTTCAAATCCTGTTTAAAGACCCATTACTATTCTGTTGCTTTCAACACCAGCTGATCTGTGTTTGGTCGTTTTATTTATTATCTGCAATGTTTTTATGTCTATTTTTTGTACTTTGTTGTGTGTGTTGCCTGTTGTTTGTTTGTATAGCACTTTGGTTGGCCTTGTCGCTGTTTTAAGTGCTCTATAAATAAAATGGTATGGTATGGTATGGTTCCAACACTGTAGGTCATGTAAAGCGTGGCCAGTTAATCTTAAAGGGCTGTAGCAGCAGTTAGTTCACATTATTTTTACGTTTTGGTTAGAAAGCAGCTACTCAAATAAAGTCTTCCCCTCCTTGAGTAGGACTCTAGATGAATTCCCACCAAGTCAACAAGCATCAGACTGAATTTCAACCAGCTGTGTCTCAACACTGACCTGACGATTTCAAAGACGAATCGACTGGTGTTTTTACACCGAGCCTCTTTCCCACATTACACCCCTGTCCTCCAGCTAGATGGTTCAACATATGGATGAAGTTCACCATTCTGTCATTTTATGAGAGTTTGATGGAAGTATTGAGTTAAACGTCTGGTTTAAATGGCACAAAAAACACTTTAAAATACATGTAGGATGGAAAATGGTACAGCATATTTTAGATTTTAGGATTAGGTTAGACAAAGGGTTTAAGGATCAAATATATAAATACAGGTATGAGTGACCTACCAATATTTTAATGCCTGCCACTAAACGGTAAAAGTGGTCTATAAAGTAATAACATGTGTTTGGATTTCTTTTAGAGAAATAGCTCATGAACCACAGGCTGGATTTCATTGAACTGTCAGTTCTTTTCGGGGGGCTTAAATAAAAAAATAAACGGGGACTAGGTCTTTGTTTCACAAGCAGTCTTTCTCCTAATATGATGGCATCCAGTTTCAAAGTTCTGTCAAGGAAATGTTTGTGTTTGACGGGTCAAGTTTACACTGCAGCTCGGGGTTTCTTCACATTATGAGAGTGCAAAGCTCCATGTGGACAGTCAAACAAACACTCTGAGGGGTTCTGAAAGCTTTAATCTGCAGTACACATGACGTTCAACAGCATGTTGCCTTTTGAGCCCTGAACCTCGAGAACAATCTTGACAAATGAAAGCATTTTTACTGGCACATTGCATTTAGGAAATTTTCACACAGGACTGGACTGCAGCATGAAGCTGCACTGCTCTAATTATGACCGCTGACCAATGTTAATCTTTCAGACTCACCATGGATCGTGTGCTTTAAAATTACCTCTGACTTCAATAATGTTTGATGTTTTTCTACACATTTCTCGTCAGGGACACAGAGTCAGCTACAGTCTGACAAATGTGTATCTTATTTTTCCTCTGATTCTAAGAAAGAAAAACAAACCATTAATGAAGTTTGTTTTATTTGATTAACAAGTGTGAACATGAATCCTTTTGATTGTTTTTCTCAATATTTATAATGAAATCATGTAAAATATTGCAATGTGGATAACTTATAGTAGCAATAAGAAGGGATGCGAGATGTAGGAAGAAGGGTGACACTTTCTCCATCCCCTTCAATACATTTGTTTTATTTCTTTAGCTCTCGTTAAAGTGGGGCACCAGCTGGTCAGTTTACTGACCAACAACAACTTATTCACCCTTTAATAATCAGAATCAGTCACTGAAGTAGAATCTGAATTAATTACAGAGAGTTTTATATCATAACACATGAATATTCATCTCAATGAAGAGACCAAAGTTGTCTTTGGAGTTTTATTACAAAAATAATCAAACTAAAATCAACAATAATTGTTAAAGGCGTTTAAATTTCTTTATGTTTTATCATTTTAAACCTTACTGTGAGTTCATCGTGTCTTGAGTTTCACAGAGTTTGTGACCCTGTCCCTGTTTTTAATCGGTGCACAAGCTGATTGTCAGAAACTGTTCATGTCAGCACGATAAATTCATTAGATTTCCAAGAACAGATAAATGCAGAATGTTCAACCTAGCTTTATCGCCTGAGAAGATGTGATGAGATGAAACTGGTGTGTTTGGCCTTGCTGATTTCTGTTCTCGCTGTTACTTGCCTGAATAAAAGACGGACTCAAACTCCAGCAAGTTGGAGTTTATTCTGATCTTGGTCAGGGTGATTTTCCCTCTTTGCAAAGAGCCATTCAAAATCTCACTCTGTTGTCTTGTGTGAATTATTTCTTTAAAGGTTCAAGGGAAAAAAAACATCAATACTAAACAAACAATAACAAGCCTCATGCAAGAACCGTTCGTACGCACAGATTTGTTCTTAAACTGTGCGTACGAGCGATCATTTGTGGCATCCAACAATGTTTTCGTATCCTAAGATTTTTTTCAGATACGAACAAAATTTACGTGTGGTCCAGAGCTGTCGTATATTTTAGGAGCAGTCGGTCTGCTGTCATCCAGACGGATTATCTTCACTAATAACTCATATTTCGTTATTTAGAAAATATTCTGAGTTTAAAAGAAATTATATGCAACGACACAAATTGGTTAAATTAAAATAAAGCGGCTTCAACCCCCCCCCCCCCCCGTGCCCCGCGCCGACCACCGTGCCCCCCCGTGCCCCGGGGATGGTCCGTGCGCGCCGCACGAGTGGGTCCTCGGCTTTATCACAGCTTGAACACGCATGCTGTTGGCACGCGTCTTGCGCATATGCGCATGGCATTTAATTTTCCATCCATCTCGGTGCAGACTTTTCCTTGACCACCTCCTGTCATAGAGCAGCGTGCTGCGGCGAGACGTTTTCTTGAAGCCATTTTCAGATCAAACCATTTATTCTTGATTTCTGACACTGTACGACCCACGGGAGACACAACATGCACTAATATTAATATGAAGAACTGTAGTTCCGAGACATTTTAAAATGCTTTTGTTCAAAAACACATCCGACACTTGCGGGGGGCGGGGTAGCGGTGCGCCACAGCGCGACTGAGAGCAGAACTTCAATCTCCGAACGCGTGAAGTTCTTCTTTTTACTTCTTGATTTTGAATGAATGGACACTTCCTGCTGTCAAAAGGCAGGAAACGTGGCCTTATATGGTGTTTTGAGCGGTGGGAATTATGTAAATGACCTCTCCGCGAGCACGCGCAGGTTGTTAGAACAGGTGGGATTCATTAAATTTACGCAGCTCGTTTACACACTTTTCATGAGGATAGAAGGGTTTGTTGAATCTGACGTGGCATGTTCGTACGAACGCTTCGTACGAACAAAAGTAGGAGAATTTTAGGATAAAAATACGAACATTTTCGTGAATGAGGCCAATCAATCAAGGCTTAATTATCGTATCTAAGGCAAAATTTACTCTTTGAGCAGGAATGATTTCAGTTTTATACATGCATGAATTTAGACAAAGTTTGACTATCGTTACTTTGGGTTTTGGTTGAAAGAAGTTACTTAATGTGATCAGATAAAGTCATTTATCATCACTGCAAGCCAGGAAATGCTTCACCAAGTTGCATCAGCTTAAAATAGCATAACCAGACCAAGGCATCATGTCACTAGGTCCTGCTCCTTACCGGGTCAGCCTTGAAGGCACCAGGTCACTCGTCTTTCTGGGGTTTTCTGGTGGATCAGACCATCGGCACCATGAGGAGGACTCGCCGGGAACTGCCCAAGGCAGCTGAACGTCACTGTGACAGCTTCAGAAGTCTGAGGGCAACTGCTGATGAGAAGGTGCACCGTCCATCGGCACCTTCTGCACGTTTGGATTTCAAGCGAAAAGGCTTCATCTTCTGTGGTTATTTAAATCTCTAACAATTGTAATTTGAGCGACATTTTTATTTACTCAGGAGTTGAACGAGTGGACCTTGGCATAACCGCTAGGATTTGGTCCACAGACGAACCATCTTCCAGTTCGGGGCTGACGATCTGCTCATTCCAGGGGTCCAAGGCGAACTGCCTTTTACACAAAGAGACTTTGTGCAAAACAACAGCTCTGAGGATATTGTTTTGACTAAATAGGGAACGTTGTGACTCCCCTCTGAAGAAAACTGCTTCAGCTCAAAGACTGCTCATGATGTCTCTAATCACTTTCTGAAAAGCAGAACAGAGAAATATGTTATCCACATTGTAATATTTGACATGATTTTATAATAATGATTGAGAACAACAATCAAAATGATTCGTGTTCACACTTGTTAATCAAATAAAACAAACTTCATTAATTATTATTATTTTCTTAGAAACAGAGGAAGAATAAGGTAAACATTTGTCAGCCTGTAGCTGACTCCGTGTCCCTGACGAGAAATGTGTAGAAAAACATCAAACATTATTGAAGTCAGATGTAATTTTAAAGCACACGATTCATGGTGAGTCTGAAAGATGAATATCGGTCAGAGGTCATGATTAGAGCAGTGCAACTTCATGCTACAGGACCTAGACATTTTTTAACCATTGACAACATATTTTTATGGGCTTTAGGCACAATAACAAAATATATAGCTTAAGTCAAATTTAGAATAACTCAGTGGTGATAAAAGCCTATTTTGGGGTTGCTCAAGCACCTCTAAATTTTAACTTAGCACCCCTGGGAAAAAAAATCTTTATGGTTTTGTAAGGAAGCTTAGTACTCGACCCTTAGATTCACCAAAATATTGACTAAATTTGGAATAAATGTGGAATAAAGGACGTCTTAAACTGGCCGGTATCCTCAATGCCACCTGTCAATCAATCCAGTAGGCTTGTCAGTAACTGACCAATCGGTAATTTCAATTTGTTCCTAAGCAAAACGCTCCTTATCTGCAGGAGCTTGAGGAGAGGGTGTTAGGATGCGTGAGAGAAGTGGAGCGTACTCTATTCACACAAGGAGAGCTGTTGGTCAGGCGTCTTGTTATGTTGTTTATTTGTCATATGCAGGTTAACACAAGGTCAACAATGCAAAGAAATGTTCAGGATGAGAACCGATTTGACTTGATAAAAAAAAAAAAAAAAATACTAAAGCATGCAATAAGGGTACAAAATAAAGTACCAAAAAGGGAAAAAGAAATGTATTTACAAGGTCCAAAAGAAATATAGTGAACAACATGATAGAATATAATGGTGCAAGTAGGATGAATTAGTATAAATACATATTTCACAGGTAGCAATGTTAGCTTAATCTTAGCTTCTTGTTGTGCTGTGCTCTCTATTGAATCAAGTGTTTACTTATGTAGGTAAATGTAGATGTTTAACAACCCGTTAAAAAACACCAGAATGCAGGAAATGGCATCTACTTTATTCAAAAGTTTCTAGGGGACGAACCCCACCCCCCACATCCACCACCACCACCACTACAATTCTTTAGGTTTTTACCTTACATGGAATAGGTTTCTGTCCTTATAGGGAACATAAGCAGATAAATTAAAGAGATCTGAACAGCATTTTTTTGTTTTCATTTACCCTTTATTTATCCAGGTAGTCTCATTGAGCCACGAGAACTCATTTTCAAGAGAGACCTGTTAGGGAGCAGATGGTGGGGGTTGAGGGCCTTGCTCAGGGGCCCAGAGTGGGGCGAATGATGGTGGAGGCAGGTGTGGGTGTTTCACCTTTTTCCATCCACATTTTTTGATGTTGTCAGTACCAGCGATCTTCCGATCACAGGCCCACCGTCTCTAACCTCTGCGCCACCACTCCCCCATGAAGCATGAAGCGAGGTCTTCAAGTAACAAATCCATTCATCTCATCACCCCCTGCCCAAAGTGAAAGGGCAACAACAGAGCACCACAGCACAAAATAAACCCAGATCTGGATCCCTAGTTTCCTGCTAACACTTCAACACTTACAAAATATATAGAATTTTGTTTGGTAGATTTTACAGTATATAATAAAATAAAGAGAAAAGGCAGACAAAATAAAGGGTGGTGTATCACAGCTTTGCCTCAATAGAGACAGAATGCTCCTGCTGTATGTTTCATTTTAGTTTTATCATTTGTTTTGGTGTAAATTTTACATGTCGTTAAATGACATCTACAGTATTGGCCATTAATTAGAGCCTCAAAATACACCAACTTCCCTTGAAATCCTACACCACTTTACTGTCTGTGTTCAGTCACAGTTTGGTTGGCCTCACATTCCTCACACTTTGACTCACAGAAACAAAGCGAAGACGGATGAGAAACCAGCAACGACTGCCGCTATTATAAGAGCAAATGTGTCTGCTTTTTATTTTATTTTTTAACATGTTGAAAAGTCCAGAAACGCAAGAGCGAAGCCCCACGATTCATGCAAGACATTTAAGGACCCCACAAACATTTCTAAACATTTTGACTCACTGGGGTGAGACTGTTGAAGACAAACTGTGAACTGCAACCACGACAGAGCTGTCAAAATGTTGTGGCACGGTTGAAGACTAGCTGGGGAGTCTCCAACAACAGCAACGCAGGATGTAGTGGGACTCCAGCTGAAAACCTACGTTTTCTCTCACAATTTTGAGTCACCAAGTAGTGTAGTCTTCAACAATGAGACACAGGGTTCAAGCTGCAAGTTGAGGATGGTTGGTGGAGCTCATGCAGGGGTGCCATGGGCTTTGGGAGACAGCAGCGGGATGAAGGGAAGAGAGTTGGACTTGACGAGCGGAACCACTGATGAAGGAGAACTCAGGGAGTCCACTGATGGTCTCTGAATGAAAAAAACAAGAAGATGCTACAAATTCTCGTACAGCAGAACTACTTTCTTTTGTCTTTACAAAAATTGGCCAAAATCAGAGACGAACTGTCGAGAATATAGCGAATACTTTTACTTTTTTGTTTTTTGAATGTCCAGAGGACCAGACTTTGCTTTTTAGAATACTTTTATGAGTTCATTTAAAAAACAGCAAGCTCTAAACTAAACTGAAGTACATTGTTTTTGTAAAACTGTTTTAAACCCAAAATTTAACAGTGAGGCAACTAAATGTTTCAAGAGTACAGTAGTGTAGGGAGCAGGTACATGTCTTGGACCTAGGGGGTATAGAGTGTGCATCGGGATTATGAATGGAGCGTGTCGTTATTGTTTGTCTTTCTGTGACTGAGGGTGAGGATGAGGGTGGGTCTGAATGAGTGTGTCTGTGTATGAATGTTTAAGTGTCAGGCTGGGTCTTGGACTGCCCCCTCTCTGATACTTCTGAGGCTACTTAGTGTCGCGCTCCTGCCACGTGGCCCCCCTGGTGGGTGTTCCTTTGCCTGCGGGCGTGCTTGGGGCCCTCACTATCTGGGGTTGGGCGCTTGGGCGTTTGTCGGCTCGGCCTGGTGGCTGCCTGGTGGGGCTCGTGTCCTCTGGTCCTGTCGGGTCTGGGCCTGAGGGGTGGGCGTCCCCGGTGCCCGGGCCTCGGTGACCGGCCCTGGGGCTACGTCGGTGCAGCGGGCTCCGGCGGGGGCCTGTGAATTTGTCGCGGGCGACCCCGGGGGGTCATTGTATGTGGTCGCTGGTGGGGTTCGTCCGGTTCTTCCCCTTGGTAGGATCTGGGGAGTGGGCTAGTGGCTCGTCCTGTTCGGGTGGTCCTGGGGACTCTGGGCTCGGGGTCCTTCCTGGGGTCTTGGGCTTTGATCGCCCCTTCGTCTGCCTCGGGCTTTGGGGGGACGGATCTCTGATGCTTCACAGTCGCTACTAAATGTTCTATTGGAGGAACCTTATTCACTTATGCATGCTCACAACCACACACAAATGGATGCAGGGATGTATATATAGATATATGCAGATATGTAGATGGGTATATGAATGAATATAAAAGTATATGTATGTATACTATATATATATTTGTAGGTATGGGTATGTGTATTTATAGAATTCTACTGCAAGCTCATGAATATTATTAGTCTTTATGCATGTATGTTCCATTGTTGTGTTCTGTCATGTGCTTTGCAGGATTGTGGACGGAGGTTGGGTGTGTTTGCCTTGTGCTCTTTTGGTTGATAATTGTTGATTTGTTGTCTTACTTTCTCTTTTCTTTCTTTCTCTCTTAAAAAAAAATAAATAAATTAAAAAAAAAAAAATATATATATACCGTATTTTCTGGTGTATAGGTCGCACCGGTGTATAGGTCGCACCATCCAATTATCACCAATAGATTGGAAAAATCCCTAGATAGGTCGCACCGGTGTATAGGTCGCACCTACGTTTAGCTCTGCTGCAAATGTCTGTCACAGGAGCGCACAGCAAGGCTTTTAAGAAGATTAACACTTAAAAACAATTATTTGTTTGATAAAAATTATAGCAAATATGTGTCTGAGCTGAACTTTTCCTTAATAAATGAACGTAATTGTGAAATGAGCTGGATTTAAAAATTTATTTAGCCGAAAGTGATAACAAGCCATATATAGGTCGCACCTGTGTATAGGTCGCAGGCCTTGAAAAAACCATAAAAAGGTGTGACCTATACACCGGAAAATACGGTATGTATATATATTGGAGTGAGAGGATGGCTATAAGGTGTGAAGGGAGGCCATCTATAAATGGAAAAAAAAAAAAAAAGTACAGTAGTCCCTCGTTTATCGTGGGGGATCTGTACCCTGACGCCCCGCGATAAGTGAAAAACTGCCAATAGTAGTACAAGTAGTAAGTAATTTATGGTGTCCAAAGCGCATGGAAAAAAAAAAAGGCTGTACGTCGGATTATTTTAGTGTGTGTGTGTATACACTCATGCAATATTCTAAACAGTGTTTCTAAACTCTAAATGCTCTAAAAGAGCACAGAATGTCATGATTTCAGCTCTCTGCCTCGACTGCTCTCTGCAAGCACTCTTGGCCACGCCCACTTCTCTGCTCTGCATGGAGATCAGGTGCAGGAGGAAGTTTCTCCTGCAGTGTGTGCTGCACAAAGGTGCAGTAGGTGTTAAATATCCATCCATTATCTTTTATCCGCTTATTCCATTTTTGGGTGCCCATGTCCAGCAGTCACTGTGCGAAGGGCGGAGTACAGCACCCTGGACGGGTCTCCAGTCCATCACAGGGACACAGAGACAAATGAGACAAACAACCATTCACTCTCTCACTCACACCTAGAGACAATTTAGAGTTTCCAATCAGCCTAACATGCATGTTTTTAGACTGTGGGAGGAAACCTATGCATGCACGGAGAGAACACGCAAACTCCACCCAGAATGGCCACTGGACTGGGATTTGAACCAGGGATCTGCTCGCTGACAGGCAGTAGCTCTATCAGTTGTGCCACCGTGCTGCTGGTGTTAAATAATTTTAAATAATTTATTTTAAATAAAAATTCCACACCGATCATGCGGCTCATCCATCAATTAGCCAATTGTGTGTCATGTCCAATCTTACTTTGTTAAACCGCGATACAGCGAGTCCGCGAAACATGTATCGTAAAGTTGCAAGGGACTGCTGTACATTATAAACCTGATAAAACTTGCAGCATTTCCACAGCTAAAAGTGAGTTTGCTGCACAGTGAAACAGGCAAAGGCCAAAAAGCAAACAGCTGTATTGTCAGGATCTGTGTTTTTTGTTAGTTTCTGTGTTTATACTTTTGTTGTTAGGGTTGTTTTTGGTATTTTTGTGTGTTTTCCTACTGTGATTCTGGTTCAACTTCCCAGTGTTCTGCCACTCGCCCTCAATCACCCTTCCTGTGTTTTTACAGTCAGCCTACCACTCTCACCTGTTCCCAATCAGTAATCAACCCAGATTTCCAACTACCTCTGCTCCTCTAGTTCAGTGTCGTTGTTGGGTTCAGTTCTAGAGGATTTCACAAACATCCTGGAAGTTCATGCTGCAGTAATTCAGTGCCCTTGAAGGCTTTTGTCTTCTGAACAAAAACATAAAATGCAACACTTTTGTTTTTTGCTAACATTTTTCATGAGCTGAACTTAAAGATCTAAGACTTTTTCTATGTACACAGAATGCCTTTTTCTCTCAAATATTGTTCACAAGTTTATGTAAATCTGTGTTAGTGAGCACTGCTCTCCAACAGCACAATGCTACACATGTTGAAAGTTTTGAGGGAGCATGCAGTTGGCATGCTGTCTGCAGGAATGTCCACCACAGCTGTTCCTCAGGAATAGAACATTTTTCTACCATAAGCCATGAGAAACCATCATTTCTGAGAATTTGTCACTACATCATCCAACCGGCCTCACAACCACAGACCAGGTGTAACCACGAGCCCAGGACCTCCACATCCAGAATCTTCACCTCCAAGATCGTCCAGCCACCCAGACAGCTGCTGCAACAATCAGTTTGCAGAACCAAAGGATTTCTGCACAAACTGTCAGAGTCTCAGGGAAGAGCATGTGCATGCTCGTGGTCCAAATGGTGGGTGGGCAGATGCTGTCATTAGATGGTGTATGGCACGTTGGAGAGGTGTTCCCTTCACAGATGAATCCTGGTTTTCACTGTACAGGACATATGTATGGCATGTGGGTGAGAGGTTTGATGATGTCAACGTTGTGAATCGAGTGGCCCATGGTAGCGGTGGGGTTATGGTATGGAGAGTGAACACAGGGGCTGGTGGGGTTAGTTGTGAGGCTTGTTGGATGTACTAACAAATTATCTGAACATGGACATCCCTGCTCTCAGCATGTCAACTGCACACTTCCTCAAAACTCGCAACATTTGTAGCATTCTGCTGAGTGATAATACTGCACATTTTAGAGTGGCCTTTTATTGTGGTCAGCCTAAAGCACACCTGCGCAACAATCATGCTGTCTCATCAGCATCTTGATCTGCCACACCTGTGAGGTGGATGGATTATCTCTGCAAAGGAGAAGTGCTCACTAACACAGATTTACACAAATCTGTGAACCATATTTGAGAGCAAAAAGTATTTTGTGTTCATAGAAAAAGTTTTGGATCTTTGAGTTCAGCTCATGAAAAATGGGAGCAAAAACAAAAGTGTGTTGTACACAGCCTGGTCCCAAAAAAAGTCTCCACCTGGATTTAAGTAAATGGGTACAAGCCTCCTATTGGATAATTACTGCATGGGTGATTATCTTTCAGCGGCAACAAGTTATTTAACCCCAACTGGTGCAATGAGTTGCTTCTTATTTCTTAAACAACCATGTTGAAAGACACATCGCGTGGTCGTGGAAAAGATGTCATTCTGTTTGAGAAGGGTCAAATCATTGGCATCAATCAGAGGAATCATCTAAGGAGATTGCAGAAACTACTAAAATTGGGTTAAGAACTGTCCAACTCATTATTAAAAACTGGAAGGATAGTGGGGACACATCGTCTTTGAGGAAGAAATGTGGCCGGAAAAACATCCTGAATGATCGTGATTGGTGATCACTTCAACGTTTGGTGAAATCAAATATGAGAAAAACAACAGTAGCACCCAGGACTATTGTGAAAGTAAGAACATTTCCACATGCACAATGTGAAGGGAACTCAATGGATTTGGAATGGAACAGCTGTGTAGCCTTAAGAAAACCACTAATCAGTGATGCTAACCGGAAAAAAGCTTCAATTTGCTAGGGAGAATAAAGATTGGACTGTGGAGCAATGGAAGAAGGTCATGTGGTCTGATGAGTCCAGATTGACTGTTCCAGAGTGATGGGTGCATCAGGGTAAGAAGAGAGGCAGGTGAAGTGATGCACCCATCATGTCTAGTGTGTCTAGTCATCAATGCAAGATCTTGGTGAAACATTAATGCAACACTGGATGAAAATAGATGTTGTGACATTGCAGAAGTTTATTGAAACAATGATACATAGAATGTATGATGTAATCAAAGGTAAAGGCGCTGCAACGAAATATTAACGTGTGACCTGTTTTTTTGGTGGAGAATTTCTTTTTGGCCAGGCATTGTATTTTTGTTCAGTGTGTGTGTTTGTTGTAATTTAAAGCTCCACTGACATCATCTTTTAACTTTCCATAAAATGGCACAACATATATATATATATATATATATATATATATTAAGATTGACCTCTGATCGTTTTTGCTAAAACAATGTTAAATTAATTAAAATTCCTCTCAAAAATAGTGTAAAATTAGCGCCTTTTTTTACATGATAAATACTATTTTCCCGTCGCGCGATTATGACGTCAGACACAGACGAAGATGCAAACGCATCCGTCCGATTTAGCCATTTATAACTTTATGTTTCAGAGAAGCCAAAGTTATTTCGAGTAAACAGCAGGTTATAATTTTTTTTCAGTTCTTGGCATAAACCAACACAGACATGTTCCCGTTTTTAGTGTTTTACATGCTTTATATGATGCGAAGCCACGGAGCTCCCAGGCGGGAGCTGAAACAGCTGCCGTAATCAGTGCGCACAACCCGGCATGAAAAAGAAAAACACACCGCTGGCTGAAGCCCTGAGCTCGATGGAATGTCCGGCGTAAAACTAACTTGACCGCGGTTTAATGTGACGCAGATGTGTTTATATAGCTCTGCTCTGCAAACATTGAACGTTGTTGTCTTGCGGTGTTGAGTGTAAAATATTTCCGTGACACAACGCACATGTTACGATGAAAAGTCGGCTAGCTGCTAGCATGCACTCACCAGTGTTGTCCGAATCGATCTTGCCACAGGAACAAGCGTCCAAGCTCCATGTAAACAATCCATCTTGCAACAGGAACAAGCGTCCAGCTCCATGTAAACAATCCATCTTGCAACAGGAACAAGCGTCCAGCTCCATGTAAACAATCCATGAACAAACGACCCGCTCTTTCCAAACGATGTCAAAACAAACCCAACAGAGTACTCAGTCAGCCCCTCACGCTTGTAGCTGCCTGCAAACTATGAACTGGATTTCCTGAATGTGAGGCGGGTCTTGTTACTCTGGGTTCATGAGACACGCCTCCGTTCAGGAAATCCATTCCATAGTTTGAAGCCAACGTGCATCATGGGTTGGATCGATACGTAAACAAGGCTGGTATCGGTATGTGCCATGAGCATTGGTTCCGCTTCTGCTCGGAGGGCGGGCCAGGGTCCATCTTACACGGGCACGGGCCCGTGAGTAGAACCGCCACAGACTTTGGCTTCTCTGAAGACAAACCGCTAAAATATAACGTTTTAAATGGCTAAATTGGACGGATGCCTTTGCATCTTCGTCCATTGTATCAATGTGCGCAGTTGACGGAGTCTGTGTCTGACGTCATAATCGCGCGACGGGAAAATCCATATTTATCATGTGAAAAATAGGCGCTAATTTTAAACTATTTTTGAGAGGAATTTTAATTAATTTAACATTGTTTTGGCAAAAACAATCAGAGGTCAATCTTAATATATATATATATGTTGTGCCATTTTATGGAAAGTCAAAAGATGATGTCAGTGGAGCTTTAACTTAATTGCAATAAAAAAAATTCTTGCGGGCAGTACATATCTTTAAAGGAGAAATGAAAAGTGTTTTTAAGCTAATAGTAGTCTAATGAAAAGCATAAAATAAGCTTGTTGAGAAAATTTCACAAGTCAAAAATGTCATCCTAACTCAAATTTAGACTTTGCAAAGTGAAAAAATTCTCATCTGGTGTTTTTGACCCCCCTCCCTCTGCTTGCTCTCCGTCCCCTGAATATGACATAGGCAGTGCAATGGTCGTCCCTCATACAGTAATATTAGTGTGTGTATCTAGTATTTTTTCAACTTTCATCATTTTGTAAACCGCCCCCTAGCTTATAGACTGTAGTTATGTTATCATTCACAAGAGTTTGTATATATTTTTTTGTTTATGTAGTGTTTTGTAGTTCTGTTTGTGTTAATAAAAAAAAAAATCTAGTAGTGGACAAAAAGGTTTCAGTGTGTAGCAATTAGGGATGCAGCAAAAAAAATCTATTTTTTAAAGAATCAAGATTCTTAGTCCTGGCGATTCAGAATCGATTCTAAAAGCCCCAAAATAGATTTTAAAACTTTTTTAAAATTTTATATTGTATTTTTACCGCTCCTGTGCATTCGGCCGCTGTAGAATTTTGGCCGTGTAGGGCCACCGTAGTTAGTTAGCCAGGCAGCTCCCAATGGAGCCTGCTAGCAAGGAGGGAGACCCTGCATGTTTCAACTTGCTCCTTCATCTTTAAAAATCATTTTAGATCCTACTATGTTCTGTGGAATACAGAGCTTAACAAGACATTGGTAACTGTTTCAGGACATTTTCAACACCCCCACTTCCATGTTAGCATACGGCGCTAGCATGCTAACGTTAGCATACGGCGCTAGCATGCTAACGTTAGCATGCGAAGGCTATTCGTATTTCCAGGATAGAAATGCCCATTAATGCACTAAATCACCAAACTGTTTTTGACAAACTTAAGTGATATCCTTCAGATTCAAAAAAGTCTTCTGCTTCCATTTTAAATGACAGACAAGAGGACAGTAATGATGGGTTTATAGCTTCAGTGTTATTGTAAGATAGCAAAGGAGGTCTTAATTGTGTCATAAAAGTGCGTCCAGAAAATTACTACAGAAATCACTGCACTTCGGCATGTAGCAGGAAAAATGTAAAAAAACTATTTCTTTAAGCTACTGACTTGAAAAAAGCATACTAAGTATGTTTATGTGTGTTGTTTACTATATGAAATTCTTGTTATATCGATTTTTTCAGATTTGATTACATTTCTCCTTTAAAGCTCTGTTAACTTCTTTTTGTTTTTTTGAGTGGGTGGGGGGGATTAACCTTTTAAAGGTATGTTTTGTTTTTTACATTTTGTGGTTATTTGCATGTACAAATAGTGGCTGCTCAACCAGATGAGTGACTCAGCTGCTCTCTAACCTGTTTCAAATGTGGATGAAAGAAAAAGGAAATTTGTTCTTCAAATTGTAGGAAACAACCACAGATCACAACACTCATTCTGGGAAGTATGCCTCTCTTGAGTGTGTGTGTGTGTGTGTGTGTGTGTGTGTGTGTGTGTGTATGTGTGTGGGTGTGCGTGTGTGTGTGTGTGTGTGTTTGGGGGGAGTTTACTGGATACTGACTGGACAAACCTGCCGAACTGTGCGTGTGTTGTCGTCCAGTAGCAGAGGAGCTGTAGGAGACGATCTGCTTTCAGATGATTCAATAAAACAGCTGTCAGTTGTCTAAAACAGAAAGCACACACACACACACAAAAGGTACTACGTGTAAATAAAAACAAAGATTCTGAACTCTGTTAACAATCAAAATTAACATGTTTAGTTGAGTATACACACACAGAGAGACTCCATATAAAATCATCAACAAAAAGTACACTGATGTCACCTTCACTGGGGGATCTGAATGGTGAATGTTTGTAGATTTCAAGATGAGTGTTGTTCTGGACTGAAATTAAACACGTTAATGTCTTTGGTACCAGACTCAAAGTGCCGTAGGAGTTATGCTGTGTAGAAGAGGAGGTTGTTGTTTTTCTGACTTGTCCAAGAGTGATGGATCCTGGTGGAGCAATTTTATCCACCACCAGGCACAATGGTGGAGCCGGGGGGTGGTCAATGGTGGCCAAGCCCACCATAGATTAAACTTCGGCCATCCCTGTCATTTGATGAAAACTATATGCTTTTAAGCAATATAAAAACTAGAAAGCATTTGTTCCTCAAATGATTGGGATGGCTGGTTTACGTGTGTATGGTGGTCTAATTTTTGAAAGGAACCTGCCTTATGTTTTAGCGGTCACACACCAAAAAGGAAGTCGGTACATGACTTCTTTTGCAAGTTAGTTCACAAAATGAGCAGACTGAAAGATGGATGATATTTCCATGTTCCCCATTCGCTTTGCAAAGACGGACAATAAAGAGATCGATCATGAGTTTATCAATCACAAAGTTGTTTAAAGCTCCACTGACATCATCTTTTAACTTTCCATAAAATGGCACAACATATATATATATATATATTAAGATTGACCTCTGATCGTTTTTGCTAAAACAATGTTAAATTAATTAGAATTCCTCTCAAAAACAGTTTAAAATTAGCGCCATTTTTTTAACACGATAAATAGGGATTTCCCCGTCGCAGGATGATGACGTCATAACAAGAATTTTCTCTACTGCGCAGCTTGAAAACAATGGAGGAGCTACAAACTCGATCCGTCCAATTTAGCCATTTAAAAGTTAATTTTTTAGCGGATTGTCTTCAGAGAAGCCAAAGTTATTTCCAGTAAACAGCAGGTTATAATGTTTTTCAGCTCCTGCTGGTTTTTGGAGACCTTCACTTCATGAGGTGAGCTGCTGTGTGGAGTTACATGAGCTGCATGTGGACGAGGCAGAAGTAATTCTACAACATGTACATCGTCTCCACAGCACTGAAATGGTAATATATTAGTTAATGTAATAACTAATAATATTGAATAATTATTAGAAACATTAACTAATATATTACCATTTCAGTGCTGTGGA
>JBBPBX010062490.1:0-20817 GCA_038048925.1 Garcialebias charrua | reverse complement strand
CAGGTGGACCGAACCGAACGTGGTGTACCGGAACGGTTCGGTAAACCCATTACAACCGTTACATGCCTAGTATCAAGTAATAACATGATACGTATCACGTAATTACTTGATACGTATCACATTATTACGTGATACGTATCACGTAATAACGTGATACGTATCACATTATTACTACATAAGCCCCCCCAAAAAAATTTCTCCAAGTGTCAGCAATATGCTTCCGTACAATATAACAAACAAACAAAAGAGAAAAATAACAATGCATACAATACAAGAACAGAAAAAAATTAACTTTTGATATGATAATAAAATTAATCAGAGAATTAATACCATTCTAAATAACAACAACAAAAAAGAAGAGAAAAAAACGTTTTGAACATATAGCACAACGTTAAAGTAGTGACAAATGTAAGAAAAGTTTCAAGTTTAGGATAAGCTATTAGTTGTGTAAGGATTGTGCTTTTGGAATTTTGCAGCATTTAAGTACATTTTAAAATTTATTTCATTTAAAAAATTGCGGAACAAGGGAGAAATTTTCAAGCAACGACTTTTGTGGATAAAATTTTTTTCCATTAGGATTAGGTTGTTGTTACCATAATTTAAAGCTTCATTTCCTGTTAGCAAACCAAATTTAATTGTAGTAAAATCTAACGGTGGGATAGAACTCTTAGTTATAATCCAGTTCTGCAAGTCTTTCCAAAAAACATTAGTGATATTACAGTTAAATAAAAGCTGTTCTGCTGTCTCAATATCTGGATTACAAAATGTACAAGTGTTTGTTTCTATATTAAATTTATTTTGTAACAAATCATTGCAAGGGTAAATTTCATACATAATTATGAAATTAATTTCTTCA
Organism: Garcialebias charrua; assembly: GCA_038048925.1. Lineage (NCBI taxonomy): Eukaryota > Metazoa > Chordata > Actinopteri > Cyprinodontiformes > Rivulidae > Garcialebias > Garcialebias charrua. Next base: position 19,961 of record JBBPBX010062490.1, on the reverse strand, counting down.
GTTTTTTGTGGAGGTGGATAGGAAATGTATTTGGTTCTGATTATTTTTTGAGAGGAAGTATCATAATTTTTAAACAAATGTTTTCTTTTCAAAGTACAGGGGAAGAGTACAGTATTGAGATCAAAGTATTTCTTATGAATTTATTATTACATAAAGGTTTTGTAGGATTAACATTGGAGATGCCAACGGAAATTAGCTCGACAAGAAAAGAGAAAACCGACAGGTGGAACGGAGCTGACGGCAAAACAGAGAAACAGAAAAAGTTTGGAAGTAACTAAAGTTCAGCTTCAGTCGAGAGAACAAGTTATGTTGGGTGATGACACGAACGGCTTCAATAAATCATCCAACCATCAGTTCATCCAACCATCAGTTCATGCAACCATCTGTTCATCCAACCATCAGTTCATTCAACCATCAGTTCATTCAACCATCAGTTCATTCAACCATCGGTTCATCCAACCATCAGTTCATCCAATCATCAGTTCATCCAATCATCAGTTCATCCAACCATCAGTTCATTCAACCATCAGTTCATTCAACCATCAGTTCATTCAACCATCAGTTCATCCAACCATCAGTTCATCCAACCATCAGTTCATCCAACCATCAGTTCATCCAACCATCAGTTCATTCAACCATCAGTTCATCCAACCATCAGTTCATCCAACCATCAGTTCATTCAACCATCAGTTCATTCAACCATCAGTTCATCCAACCATCAGTTCATTCAACCATCAGTTCATCCAACCATCAGTTCATCCAACCATCAGTTCATCCAACCATCAGTTCATCCAACCATCAGTTCATTCAACCATCAGTTCATTCAACCATCAGTTCATTCAACCATCAGTTCATCCAACCATCAGTTCATCCAACCATCAGTTCATCAAACCATCAGTTCATTCAACCATCAGTTCATCCAACCATCAGTTCATCCAACATCAGTTCATCCAACCATCAGTTCACCCAACCATCAGTTCATCCAACCATCAGTTCATTCAACCATCAGTTCATCCAACCATCAGTTCATCCAACCATCAGTTCATTCAACCATCAGTTCATCCAACCATCAGTTCATTCAACCATCAGTTCATCCAACCATCAGTTCATCCAACCATCAGTTCATCCAACCATCAGTTCATTCAACCATCAGTTCATCCAACCATCAGTTCATTCAACCATCAGTTCATCCAACAATAAGTTCATTCAACTATCAGTGCATCCTACCATCAGTTCATCCAATCATCAGTTCATTCCACCATCAGTTAATCCAACCATCAGTTCATCCAACCATCAGTTCATTCAACCATCAGTTCATCCAACCATCAGTTCATTCAACCATCAGTTCATCCAACCATCAGTTCATACAACCATCAGTGCATCCAACCATCAGTTCATCAAACCATCAGTTCATCCAACCATCAGTTCATTCAACCATCAGTTCATCCAACCATCAGTTCATCCAACCATCAGTTCATTCAACCATCAGTTCATTCAACCATCAGTTCATCCAACCATCAGTTCATCCAACCATCAGTTCATCCAACCATCAGTTCATTCAACCATCAGTTCATCCAACCATCAGTTCATCCAACCATCAGTTCATTCAACCATCAGTTCATCCAACCATCAGTTCATCCAACCATCAGTGCATCCAACCATCAGTTCATCAAACCATCAGTTCATACAACCTTCAGTGCATCCAACCATCAGTTCATCAACCATCAGTGCATCCAACCATCAGTTCATCAAACCATCAGTTCATCCAACCATCAGTTCATTCAACCATCAGTTCATCCAACCATCAGTTCATCCAACCATCAGTTCATTCAACCATCAGTTCATCAACCATCAGTTCATCCAACCATCAGTTCATACAACCATCAGTGCATCCAACCATCAGTTCATCAAACCATCAGTTCATCCAACCATCAGTTCATTCAACCATCAGTTCATCCAACCATCAGTGTCCAACCATCAGTTCATTCAACCATCAGTTCATTCAACCATCAGTTCATCCAACCATCAGTTCACCCAACCATCAGTTCATTCAACCATCAGTTCATCCAACCATCAGTTCATCCAACCATCAGTTCATTCAACCATCAGTTCATTCAACCATCAGTTCATCCAACCATCAGTTCATCCAACCATCAGTTCATTCAACCATCAGTTCATCCAACCATCAGTTCATTCAACCATCAGTTCATCCAACCATCAGTTCATCCAACCATCAGTTCATCCAACCATCAGTTCATTCAACCATCAGTTCATCCAACCATCAGTTCATCCAACCATCAGTTCATTCAACCATCAGTTCATCAACCATCAGTTCATCCAACCATCAGTTCATTCAACCATCAGTTCATCCAACCATCAGTTCATTCAACCATCAGTTCATTCAACCATCAGTTCATCCAACCATCAGTTCATTCAACCATCAGTTCATCCAACCATCAGTTCATCCAACCATCAGTTCATCCAACCATCAGTTCATTCAACCATCAGTTCATCCAACCATCAGTTCATCCAACCATCAGTTCATTCAACCATCAGTTCATCCAACCATCAGTTCATCCAACCATCAGTTCATTCAACCATCAGTTCATCCAACCATCAGTTCATTCAACCATCAGTTCATTCAACCATCAGTTCATCCAACCATCAGTTCATTCAACCATCAGTTCATCCAACCATCAGTTCATCCAACCATCAGTTCATCCAACCATCAGTTCATTCAACCATCAGTTCATCCAACCATCAGTTCATTCAACCATCAGTTCATCCAACCATCAGTTCATCCAACCATCAGTTCATTCAACCATCAGTTCATTCAACCATCAGTTCATCCAACCATCAGTTCATTCAACCATCAGTTCATTCAACCATCAGTTCATTCAACCATCAGTTCATCCAACCATCAGTTCATTCAACCATCAGTTCATCCAACCATCAGTTCATTCAACCATCAGTTCATCCAACCATCAGTTCATCCAACCATCAGTTCATCAACCATCAGTTCATCCAACCATCAGTTCATTCAACCATCAGTTCATTCAACCATCAGTTCATCCAACCATCAGTTCATCCAACCATCAGTTCATTCAACCATCAGTTCATCCAACCATCAGTTCATTCAACCATCAGTTCATCCAACCATCAGTTCATTCAACCATCAGTTCATTCAACCATCAGTTCATCCAACCATCAGTTCATCCAACCATCAGTTCATTCAACCATCAGTTCATTCAACCATCAGTTCATCCAACCATCAGTTCATCCAACCATCAGTTCATCCAACCATCAGTTCATTCAACCATCAGTTCATCCAACCATCAGTTCATCCAACCATCAGTTCATTCAACCATCAGTTCATCCAACCATCAGTTCATTCAACCATCAGTTCATCCAACCATCAGTTCATCCAACCATCAGTTCATTCAACCATCAGTTCATCCAACCATCAGTTCAATCAACCATCAGTTCATCCAACAATAAGTTCATTCAACTATCAGTGCATCCTACCATCAGTTCATCCAATCATCAGTTCATTCCACCATCAGTTCATCCAACCATCAGTTCATCCAACCATCAGTTCATTCAACCATCAGTTCATCCAACCATCAGTTCATCCAACCATCAGTTCATTCAACCATCAGTTCATCCAACCATCAGTTCATTCAACCATCAGTTCATCCAACCATCAGTTCATCCAACCATCAGTTCATCCAACCATCAGTTCATTCAACCATCAGTTCATCTAACCATCAGTTCATCCAACCATCAGTTCATTCAACTATCAGTTCATCCAACCATCAGTTCATCCAACCATCAGTTCATCCAACCATCAGTTCATTCAACCATCAGTTCATTCAACCATCAGTTCATCCAACCATCAGTTCATCAACCATCAGTTCATCCAACCATCAGTTCATTCAACCATCAGTTCATTCAACCATCAGTTCATTCAACCATCAGTTCATCCAACCATCAGTTCATTCAACCATCAGTTCATCCAACCATCAGTTCATCAACCATCAGTTCATCCAACCATCAGTTCATCCAACCATCAGTTCATTCAACCATCAGTTCATCCAACCATCAGTTCATTCAACCATCAGTTCATCCAACCATCAGTTCATTCAACCATCAGTTCATCCAACCATCAGTTCATTCAACCATCAGTTCATCCAACCATCAGTTCATTCAACCATCAGTTCATCCAACCATCAGTTCATCCAACCATCAGTTCATTCAACCATCAGTTCATTCAACCATCAGTTCATCCAACCATCAGTTCATTCAACCATCAGTTCATCCAACCATCAGTTCATTCAACCATCAGTTCATTCAACCATCAGTTCATCCAACCATCAGTTCATCCAACCATCAGTTCATTCAACCATCAGTTCATCCAACCATCAGTTCATCCAACCATCAGTTCATCCAACCATCAGTTCATTCAACCATCAGTTCATCCAACCATCAGTTCATCCAACCATCAGTTCATCCAACCATCAGTTCATCCAACCATCAGTTCATCCAACCATCAGTTCATCCAACCATCAGTTCATCCAACCATCAGTTCATTCAACCATCAGTTCATTCAACCATCAGTTCATTCAACCATCAGTTCATTCAACCATCAGTTCATTCAACCATCAGTTCATCCAACCATCAGTTCATTCAACCATCAGTTCATCCAACCATCAGTTCATTCAACCATCAGTTCATCCAACCATCAGTTCATTCAACCATCAGTTCATCCAACCATCAGTTCATCCAACCATCAGTTCATCCAACCATCAGTTCATCCAACCATCAGTTCATTCAACCATCAGTTCATCCAACCATCAGTTCATCCAACCATCAGTTCATCCAACCATCAGTTCATCCAACCATCAGTTCATTCAACCATCAGTTCATCCAACCATCAGTTCATCCAACCATCAGTTCATTCAACCATCAGTTCATTCAACCATCAGTTCATCCAACCATCAGTTCATCCAACCATCAGTTCATTCAACCATCAGTTCATCCAACCATCAGTTCATCCAACCATCAGTTCATTCAACCATCAGTTCATCCAACCATCAGTTCATTCAACCATCAGTTCATCCAACCATCAGTTCATCCAACCATCAGTTCATCCAACCATCAGTTCATCCAACCATCAGTTCATCCAACCATCAGTTCATCCAACCATCAGTTCATCCAACCATCAGTTCATCCAACCATCAGTTCATCCAACCATCAGTTCATCCAACCATCAGTTCATCCAACCATCAGTTCATTCAACCATCAGTTCATTCAACCATCAGTTCATCCAACCATCAGTTCATCCAACCATCAGTTCATCCAACCATCAGTTCATTCAACCATCAGTTCATCCAACCATCAGTTCATCCAACCATCAGTTCATCCAACCATCAGTTCATCCAACCATCAGTTCATCCAACCATCAGTTCATCCAACCATCAGTTCATTCAACCATCAGTTCATCCAACCATCAGTTCATCCAACCATCAGTTCATTCAACCATCAGTTCATCCAACCATCAGTTCATTCAACCATCAGTTCATCCAACCATCAGTTCATCCAACCATCAGTTCATCCAACCATCAGTTCATTCAACCATCAGTTCATCCAACCATCAGTTCATCCAACCATCAGTTCATTCAACCATCAGTTCATTCAACCATCAGTTCATCCAACCATCAGTTCATTCAACCATCAGTTCATCCAACCATCAGTTCATCCAACCATCAGTTCATTCAACCATCAGTTCATCCAACCATCAGTTCATTCAACCATCAGTTCATCCAACCATCAGTTCATCCAACCATCAGTTCATTCAACCATCAGTTCATCCAACCATCAGTTCAATCAACCATCAGTTCATCCAACAATAAGTTCATTCAACTATCAGTGCATCCTACCATCAGTTCATCCAATCATCAGTTCATTCCACCATCAGTTCATCCAACCATCAGTTCATCCAACCATCAGTTCATCCAACCATCAGTTCATCCAACCATCAGTTCATTCAACCATCAGTTCATCCAACCATCAGTTCATTCAACCATCAGTTCATCCAACCATCAGTTCATCCAACCATCAGTTCATTCAACCATCAGTTCATCCAACCATCAGTTCATCCAACCATCAGTTCATCCAACCATCAGTTCATTCAACCATCAGTTCATCCAACCATCAGTTCATCCAACCATCAGTTCATTCAACCATCAGTTCATCCAACCATCAGTTCATCCAACCATCAGTTCATCCAACCATCAGTTCATCCAACCATCAGTTCATTCAACCATCAGTTCATCCAACCATCAGTTCATTCAACCATCAGTTCATCCAACCATCAGTTCATCCAACCATCAGTTCATCCAACCATCAGTTCATCCAACCATCAGTTCATCCAACCATCAGTTCATTCAACCATCAGTTCATCCAACCATCAGTTCATTCAACCATCAGTTCATCCAACCATCAGTTCATCCAACCATCAGTTCATCCAACCATCAGTTCATTCAACCATCAGTTCATCCAACCATCAGTTCATCCAACCATCAGTTCATTCAACCATCAGTTCATTCAACCATCAGTTCATCCAACCATCAGTTCATCCAACCATCAGTTCATCCAACCATCAGTTCATTCAACCATCAGTTCATTCAACCATCAGTTCATTCAACCATCAGTTCATCCAACCATCAGTTCATACAACCTTCAGTGCATCCAACCATCAGTTCATCAAACCATCAGTTCATCCAACCATCAGTTCATTCAACCATCAGTTCATCAAACCATCAGTTCATTCAACCATGAGTTCATCCAACCATCAGTTCATCCAACCATCAGTTCATCCAACCATCAGTTCATGCAACCATATGTTCATCCAACCATCAATTCATTCAACCATCAGTTCATTCAACCATCAGTTCATTCAACCATCGGTTCATCCAACCATCAGTTCATCCAATCATCAGTTCATCCAACCATCAGTTCATTCAACCATCAGTTCATCCAACCTTCAGTTCATTGAACCATCAGTTAATTCAACCATCAGTTAATTCAACCATCAGTTCATCCAACCATCAGTTCATCCAACCATCAGTTCATCAAACCATCAGTTCATTCAACCATCAGTTCATCCAACCATCAGTTCATCCAACATCAGTTCATCCAACCATCAGTTCATCCAACCATCAGTTCATCCAACCATCAGTTCATTCAACCATCAGTTCATCCAACCATCAGTTCATCCAACCATCAGTTCATCCAACCATCAGTTCATCCAACCATCAGTTCATCCAACCATCAGTTCATCCAACCATCAGTTCATTCAACCATCAGTTCATCCAACCATCAGTTCATTCAACCATCAGTTCATCCAACAATAAGTTCATTCAACTATCAGTGCATCCTACCATCAGTTCATCCAATCATCAGTTCATTCCACCATCAGTTAATCCAACCATCAGTTCATCCAACCATCAGTTCATTCAACCATCAGTTCATCCAACCATCAGTTCATTCAACCATCAGTTCATCCAACCATCAGTTCATACAACCATCAGTGCATCCAACCATCAGTTCATCAAACCATCAGTTCATCCAACCATCAGTTCATTCAACCATCAGTTCATCCAACCATCAGTTCGTCCAACCATCAGTTCATTCAACCATCAGTTCATTCAACCATCAGTTCATCCAACCATCAGTTCACCCAACCATCAGTTCATTCAACCATCAGTTCATCCAACCATCAGTTCATCCAACCATCAGTTCATTCAACCATCAGTTCATCCAACCATCAGTTCATCCAACCATCAGTTCATCCAACCATCAGTTCATCAACCATCAGTTCATCCAACCATCAGTTCATCCAACCATCAGTTCATCCAACCATCAGTTCATACAACCATCAGTTCATCCAACCATCAGTTCATCCAACCATCAGTTCATCCAACCATCAGTTCATTCAACCATCAGTTCATCCAACCATCAGTTCATCCAACCATCAGTTCATTCAACCATCAGTTCATTCAACCATCAGTTCATCCAACCATCAGTTCATCCAACCATCAGTTCATCCAACCATCAGTTCATTCAACCATCAGTTCATCCAACCATCAGTTCATCCAACCATCAGTTCATTCAACCATCAGTTCATCCAACCATCAGTTCATCCAACCATCAGTTCATCCAACCATCAGTTCATCCAACCATCAGTTCATTCAACCATCAGTTCATCCAACCATCAGTTCATCAACCATCAGTTCATCCAACCATCAGTTCATTCAACCATCAGTTCATCCAACCATCAGTTCATCCAACCATCAGTTCATCCAACCATCAGTTCATTCAACCATCAGTTCATCCAACCATCAGTTCATCCAACCATCAGTTCATCCAACCATCAGTTCATTCAACCATCAGTTCATCCAACCATCAGTTCATCTCACAACCATCAGTTCATTCAACCATCAGTTCATCCAACCATCAGTTCATCCAACCATCAGTTCATCCAACCATCAGTTCATCCAACCATCAGTTCATCCAACCATCAGTTCATCCAACCATCAGTTCATCCAACCATCAGTTCTCCAACCATCAGTTCATCCAACCATCAGTTCATCCAACCATCAGTTCATCCAACCATCAGTTCATCCAACCATCAGTTCATTCAACCATCAGTTCATCCAACCATCAGTTCATTCAACCATCAGTTCATCCAACCATCAGTTCATTCAACCATCAGTTCATCCAACCATCAGTTCATCCAACCATCAGTTCATCCAACCATCAGTTCATCCAACCATCAGTTCATTCAACCATCAGTTCATCCAACCATCAGTTCATCCAACCATCAGTTCATCCAACCATCAGTTCATTCAACCATCAGTTCATTCAACCATCAGTTCATCAACCATCAGTTCATCCAACCATCAGTTCATCCAACCATCAGTTCATTCAACCATCAGTTCATCCAACCATCAGTTCATCCAACCATCAGTTCATTCAACCATCAGTTCATTCAACCATCAGTTCATCCAACCATCAGTTCATCCAACCATCAGTTCATCCAACCATCAGTTCATTCAACCATCAGTTCATCCAACCATCAGTTCATCCAACCATCAGTTCATCAACCATCAGTTCATTCAACCATCAGTTCATTCAACCATCAGTTCATCCAACCATCAGTTCATCCAACCATCAGTTCATTCAACCATCAGTTCATTCAACCATCAGTTCATTCAACCATCAGTTCATCCAACCATCAGTTCATCCAACCATCAGTTCATTCAACCATCAGTTCATCCAACCATCAGTTCATCCAACCATCAGTTCATCCAACCATCAGTTCATTCAACCATCAGTTCATTCAACCATCAGTTCATCCAACCATCAGTTCATCCAACCATCAGTTCATCCAACCATCAGTTCATTCAACCATCAGTTCATCCAACCATCAGTTCATTCAACCATCAGTTCATCCAACCATCAGTTCATCCAACCATCAGTTCATTCAACCATCAGTTCATCCAACCATCAGTTCATCCAACCATCAGTTCATTCAACCATCAGTTCATCCAACCATCAGTTCATCCAACCATCAGTTCATTCAACCATCAGTTCTTCAGTTCTGGTCTCCACACTGACTGGCTGCTTCAGATCTTCACTGCACAACGTGGTGTCAAGGTCTTGCAGTAATACCCATGTCGTCCAGCAGAGGGCAGAATTGGATTATAAAGTAAAACTGCTCGAGATGGAAGATAATAATAATAATAATAATAAATTCAATTTATACCGCACTTTTCATTAATAAAAATCTCAAAGTGCTACAACAATAAAAACAAGTGATAAAATCAAATAAAATCAATAATGGTATTAACTAAGATTAAAAACAGAATCATGTGGAGGCAGAATAGGCCTGCTTAAAAAATAAATAAATAAATAAATAAAACAAGTGATAAAATCAAGTAAAATCAATAATACTATCAACCAAGATCAAAGATAAAATCATGCGGGGGCAGAATAGGCTTGCTTAAAAAGAAAAGTCTTTAAACCGCTTTTAAAGTCAACCAGTGACTGTGGAGCTCTCAGGCAGTCAGGAAGGGAGTTCCATAGGCGGGGGGCAGCCACACAGAATGCCCTGTCTCCCATGGTCCTTAATTTGGTTCGTGGAATGTGAAGTAGATTACTGTTCTGTGATCGTAGAGACCGGGTGGATGAATATGGTGCAAGAATGTCCTTTAGATAGTCAGGTGAAGTTCCATGTAAGCATTGATGTGTAATGAGAGCAGTTTTGTATTGAATTCTGTAGGTGACAGGAAGCCAATGGAGGTTATGGAGAATGGGTGTAATATGTTCAAATTTACGAGCTCTCAATAAAATCCAATAAAATCCTCCAAAAGATGAACTGTAGAAGATGATAAACTGTCGCCCAGGTTACAAACTCAAGAATGACCTGATGATTCATTTGTAAAAACTCATAGATGAAGGGTTGTATTGAAGCATCTCCCAATGAGGTCAAAGTTTTTTAGTTTCTAAATGATTCTTTAAAAGCTGCTCTGCAGGAGTTCAGCTCATACACATATTATATACATATTACTAAATTGTTGCAGCTGTACATTTTATGTAAATGTAAAGTTATTTTTATACTGCTCTCTTTAAATGGTTTAGGGTTTTTTCTTCTTTACAATATTTATTTTGCAGTTTCTTTTATTTTATTTTAAATAAGCCAAGAAAAAGCTGTAGAACAAGTTCATAGCTTGATCATTTCAAGTTTTTTCTACTCAATGTATTTAAGGCAATTACCTACTTTTAAAAAAAAAAATTTGCTTCATTACTACAAAATCAACATCTTAAGTATTCTGTACTTAAAACAATGACATAAAAATATAAAAACGGAGTTTTGTTAACTTAAAAATATCTCGTCTTCTACTTAAATTTGAGTTCTGTTAACTTTTCCTGGGTTAAAAAAGTGAAAACTTTTAATTCTTGATAAATAAATAAAAAATTCAAGTTTATATAACTAAAACTTTAAATGGTGATTATTAAAAATATATTGAGTTGACTTGATGAAGAATTTTAAACTGGAATCAAAATATAGAAGTAGCACTTAAAGAAATGTAAGTTTTGAAAAACATCTATCAATCTATCTATACCTATCTATAAAAACAAAAATGTACAAAATGTTAATTCCAGAGGCCTGAAGATGAATAAACTCTCAGGAATAACAGTCTGAAGAACAGAAACTTTATTTCTGTTTGTTTTTAACATAAAAAAAGAAAACAGGATACTTTCAAAATAAAGTCATGTTAAACAGAAAACCAGCAGGATACGACTTCCTGTTGGTTCAGCAGAGAAGATGGCCGCCACAGTTAACAATAAAGTATGAATCTACAGAGAATACATCAGAGTACACATCACTATTATGTTGGTATAAACATAGACAACAAATACCACATGCAACACGTTCCTCCACACTGCAGGGAAATGATCCGTTTACCAAATAAAAAGTTTTTGTTTTCTATTTTCATTTTGGTTCTAAAGCTTCACATTCTTCTTCAGCATCCTCTGTCAGAAGAACCAACTTGTCGTCAAAGGTCTCTAAAGAATAAAACCGGAGCTCCGAACAGAAGTATAAAAACGCTCTCTCAGAACAATCAGTTGATTTAATTCTGAACTATGACCTCAGCTGGGTTTTATCTGGTTTCCCATATTGTGTCGGGACAAAACTCCAAATATCTTTGAGAACCATCCGCCAGCTCTCGGGCTGTCAGCTGAGCAAGTTCAAGAAGAATCTCTGAGCGGTGACTGCTGGCGACAAAGTTTCTAAAACGTTTTGAAACATTACCAAGGTGCTCACCTTCCACGTTTTTAACATGTTACAAAGATGTTGAAAGTGTATCTTGCAGATTTTTCTGAGCTGTCATGACTTTCTACAACTCTAGAGCTGTATTTGATATTGTTTATATATTTTATATAAATGCAGGCTTGTGGCAGGTTTCGGCCTAAACGAGTCATCACTGTGTTTAAATTTTTTTTTAAATTGTATTTTCTTATAATTTCCTTCTTCCCACAGCCTTAGCCTGATGAGAAACCGGCATATTTCTTTTTGTTTGCATCAAAATCCAAAACGTTATTAATCTACTCATTAAAAACTAATTATACTGTATTACTGTGTTATTTTAGTAGATCACGTGATACAATTTTTAAAAAGACCACAGAAGTGTGAAAGTAGGAAATCTGAGTGTCTGCAAAATATTTGCAACAAGAGGTGCAGTTGATGGAGACTGTAAACCTACAAAATACAAAACATCATTTGGTCAATGCTCCTTCTCATTTAAAGGTCCTCATATCTGGAACAGTTTACCATCAGCAATAAAAACATTGACTGATCTTAGAGGTTTTAATTCCCAGGTGAAAAAATGGTTGAAACAAAACCAAATCTGTGAACACTGAATCCTATAGGGACAGAGGAGCAGCTGTGTGTGTGTGAGGGAACTGTTTAAGCCATTTAAACTTCATTAAATTTTTATTTTTTTTAGATGTTTTTATATAGGGAACTGTTTAATCTTAATTAAATTTTAATTTTATTTTAGCTGTTTTTATATAAAAGTCCAACCAAGGACTGGGTTTGCAAATTAGCCTATGGCTAGAAATCCTGTGTACAAGACAACGGTTGCTTCGTTTTTAACATGTAACATTGTTTATTGTGCTGTCCTTGTTCAAATAAACTTGAATGAATTAATTTAAACCAATTTCCTATAAATTTGTCAGTGAGTGGATTTTTGAAGTTTAATCAAACTGAGACAGAAACTTAAAACCACAACAGCTGTCAAACTACATGACTTCTAGTTTCTGAATTGAGTTTAACATGTGCATCATTGATGATAAAAATAACCTCTAAATATGCAACATCCATAACTAAACGTTGCCTGAATAATTTGTTGTAAACTCAGCAGTCCTGTTGCCAACATTTATGAGCTGTTGGTTTACATTCAAACAGAGGAGTTCACTTCGGACATTCTTGACTGATGTATGTAATGTAGAATTAAAAAAACACTGTGAAGCTGTGAGTTGACAGCTGTTATGCCTTTAAAGTTTTTTCATTAATGAAAAGTGCGTTATAAATTGAATTCATTATTATTATTATTATTATTATTAAAGTAGAAGACGTCATTAGTTCTCGTGCATTGAGTCAGTTTTTCTGAGTGTTGGTCAAAAAAAGCTTCTCACCTGGGTGAGTTTTCACATGAACAGCCAAACGACTTCTTACACTGAAACTTTTCCCACAGGTTCCACAAGAAAAAGGTTTCTCACCAGTGTGAGTTCTCATGTGGCGAGTCAGATGACTTCTTAAAATGAATTTTTTCTTACATGTCAGACATGAGTACGGTTTCTCACCTGTGTGAGATCTCATGTGAATAATCAGGTAACTTTTCACACTGAAGTTTTTCCCACAAGTCAGGCATGGGAAAGGCTTCTCAACAGAGTGAGTTTTCATGTGAGCTGTGAAGCGGCCATTTTGTCTAAAACTTTTAAAACACACTTCACATGTGTACAGCTTCTCCTTTGTGTGAGTTTTCATGTGAATAGTCAAGCTTGCTTTTACTCTAAAGCTTTTCCCACACGTCACACATGGGAAAGGTTTCTCACCAGAATGAATTCTCATATGAATAATCATCTGACTTTTAAGACTAAAACTTCTTCCACAGGTCAGACAGGGAAACGGTTTCTCACCTGTGTGGGTTCTCATGTGGGTAATTAAATGACTTTTTACAGTGAAACGTTTCCCGCAACTCAAACAAGGGAAAGGTTTCTCACCCGAATGAGTTCTCATGTGAGTCATCAAGTTACTTCTTGATCTAAACCCCTTTTCACAGATGTGACATGAGTATGGTTTTGCTCCTGTGTGATTTCTCGTGTGAGTAATCAAATGACTCTTCACAACAAAACTTTTCCCACAGGTCTGGCATGGGAAAGGCTTCTCACCAGTGTGCGTTCTCATGTGAGAAATTAAACTACCTCTTGCACTGAAACTTTTCCCACAGGTTATACACAGGAAGGGTTTCTCACCTGTGTGAGTTCTGATGTGAGAAGTCAAACTGGCATTGTCACTTAGGGATTTCCCACATACTTCACAGGCATATGGATTCTCTCCTGTGTGAAACCTCATATGATTGGTTAAGTTGCTGTTCCGGGTAAAACTTTTCCCACACATATCACATGTGTATGAAGTCTTACATGTATGAGTTTTCATGTGGAAAATTAAGTTACTGTTCCGAGTGAACACTTTCCCACAGACTTCACACGTATACAGTGTTTTCTCTGTGGTGGGTTTCTGCCCTTTTGGATTGCTGGTGTTGTCTATGAGACTTTTTGTCTTATGTTGTCTCTTCTTTGGGTTTAGCTTCTGGTTTCTGCCAGATCTGGATCCTTTAGCTTTTCTTCCTTTTTGGTCTTTGTTCTCAGCTTCAAGAGAGTTCTCAGAGTCTGACTGCTCTATGTTTGGTTCTGGTTCACTTGGATCGCTCTCCTCAAAGTCAACGGTCACCATGACAGTATCAGCCTCGTGCTTTGGCTCCAGCAGCTTTTCATCCTGGCTATTGTTCAGCCCCTCCTCTTCTTCATTGATCTGTAGATGTCCTGGCTCCTTTTTGTCTTTGATATCTGGAAGCTCTGGTACATCTGGTTCTTCTTCTATCAGCAGAGGTTTCCGTTTGTCTTGGTCTGGATTCAAGGTCCTCTCTTGGACACCAAGTAACTTCTGAGTCTTAACAGACATGATGTGGATGGACTGAGGGAAGAAAAACATTTATTAAAATTATTGGATAAATTTACAGAAAAACCTGAAAATGTTCAATCCTTTTTTTACATTAGCAGCTGAGAGAAACAAGTCCAACATTCAGAAAAAATATTTTACGTATCAGAATACCAGAAATACTGAGCCAGAAGAAGTTAGTTCAGTAAGCAGATAGGGGGTCATTACTTCACCAACTGGTTTTGAGCTAGATCAATGCTTAAACACTCAAAAACCTATTATTTTTTTCCAGCCAGTGAATGCATTGTTGCTTAACTGTTTTACTGACCTGAAGTCAGGTGGAAGAACTGGAGTGAAAAGAATTTCTGAGTAAAACAAAAAAGTCAAGAACATTAAAGAACACTGAGGTTGTACCTCCTATTCTCTGGATTCATAAATAACCTCGGAAAAGGAACCAATGACTTGGTTAGTTCTGCTGCAGTTCCAGTGTTTCCCCTACCGTTATCCAAGGAGAGTGCCCCGCCCTATCAACAGAAGCGAGCGCCTACCAAAATGCTGTCCTTCGCCCACAACTCCACCCATCCCCCCAACAACTGGGTCTTTAGTTGTCCTGACGTAGCGATAAACTAGCAGCGCACAATACAGACACACTAGCTAAAATGGAGTTGATGGAGCAAGTTACCACAGCTATAGATCAAAAACAACATTGTATAAGTATATTTGTTGATTTGAAAAAAGCATTTGACACTATTGACCACACCATTCTACTTGATAAATTGGAAAAATATGGTATTAGAGGACCAGCTTTGCAGTGGATATTTAGTTATTTGAAAGACAGAAAACAGTTTGTACAAATCGATGATGCGAGATCTAACCTATGTAATGTTTTGTCTGGAGTTCCACAAGGCTCGGTACTTGGAACAAAGTTATTTATCTTATATGTAAATGATTTAATGACGGTGTCCAGTATTCTTAAATGTGTTCTTTTTGCTGATGATACTACATTCTTTTGTTTGGGTAAAGATTTGGAACAAATGTTTGAGTTGATGAATATTGAGTTTGTTCAAATACAAACTTGGTTTAAATTAAACAAGTTATCATTGAACCTTGATAAAACTAATTATATGATATTGAGTAAAAAAAGGATAACCGTCGACGTTCCATTCAATATTGATGGTGTTGAGATAAACAGGGTAAGGGAGATAAAGTTTTTGGGTGGAATTATTGACGAGAAACTGTCATGGAAACAGCACGTAAATGTTGTAAGAACTAAGATGTCTAAGTCCATTGCAGTGCTGTATAAAGTTAGGGATTTGTTGAATGATAAAGCTCTGTATTTGCTATATAATACAATTATAGTGCCTCATTTAATTTATTGTATAAATGTTTGGGGAACTTCGTGTAAAACTATAACTAGGCCAGTTTTTATTTTACAGAAAAGAGCAATACGAATTATTACAAGAAAGCATTATTGTCATCCTTCTAGTATTTTGTTTTGTCAGTTGGAATTATTGAAGTTCTATGATTTGGTTGACTACCATATTCTTTTAATACTGTTTAAAGCTCATAACTGCACGCTACCTCCAAACATTCAAACTCATTTTAAAAAAAAGGAAAAGTACCTATAATCTTAAGGGAATGGACATTTTTGTAAAACCACAGTACAGGACTTGAAGAGTCGGTTTACTCTAATTCAAGGTATAAGTCTGTGGAACGGTTTGGAAAATAATGTTAAAATAGTAAAGACAATGCCTATGTTCAAGAAAATGATTAAGACTAGATTTTTGAAAAGATACATACAGTATATTAATTTATCTCAAATGTACCATATAATTGTGATTAGTTATTTGTCATGTTATATTATTCATAGATGATTGTCTGAATTGACATTTTGAGTTAATTTTATGTTTTAAAGAAGGGGCAGATACGATAAGATTATTTTCTTCTTCTGCCACCTTTCATTTTATGTATTGTTTACTTTTACTACGTGGTTTTGTAAATTGTTTTTTGTGATTTTTAAATATGAAATGAACAAATAAACTAAACTAAAACTAAACTAAAATGCTACAAACAGATGTAGCGCTTTATTCCTCTCAAGCGTTCCCTCGGTTGACAACTGCAGCATTAAAGAAAGGCTAAACTAGCACACAGCAACACAGATGTGTCTCCATCTCCTCTCCCACTTTGTCGACAAAAATCCTTGAAGAGATGAGCGCACTGCCAATGCAAGTGTCCAAGGGGAAACATTGATTTCTGTCACATTTCATCAGGAAACTTTAAAAACCAGTTGGTGAAATGAACGTATGAACCCTTTAATTACAGACAGCCATTGTCGAGGTGGCACATCCCTACTGTTGGTAGCACATCCCTACTGTTGGTAGCACATCCCTACTGTTGGTAGCACATCCCTACTGTTGGTAGCACATCCCTACTGTTGGTAGCACATCCCTACTGTTGGTAGCACATTCCTACTGTTGGTAGCACATTCCTACTGTTGGTAGCACATTCCTACTGTTGGTGGCACATCCCTACTGTTGGTGGCACATCCCTACTGTTGGTGGCACATCCCTACTGTTGGTGGCACATCCCTACTGTTGGTGGCACATCCCTACTGTTGGTGGCACATCCCTACTGTTGGTAGCACATCCCTACTGTTGGTAGCACATTCCTACTGTTGGTAGCACATTCCTACTGTTGGTAGCACATCCCTACTGTTGGTAGCACATTCCTACTGTTGGTAGCACATCCCTACTGTTGGTAGCACATCCCTACTGTTGGTAGCACATCCCTACTGTTGGTAGCACATTCCTACTGTTGGTAGCACATCCCTACTGTTGGTAGCACATTCCTACTGTTGGTAGCACATCCCTACTGTTGGTAGCACATTCCTACTGTTGGTAGCACATTCCTACTGTTGGTAGCACATTCCTACTGTTGGTAGCACATCCCTACTGTTGGTAGCACATCCCTACTGTTGGTAGCACATCCCTACTGTTGGTGGCACATCCCTACTGTTGGTGGCACATCCCTACTGTTGGTGGCACATCCCTACTGTTGGTGGCACATCCCTACTGTTGGTGGCACATCCCTACTGTTGGTAGCACATCCCTACTGTTGGTGGCACATCCCTACTGTTGGTAGCACATTCCTACTGTTGGTAGCACATTCCTACTGTTGGTAGCACATCCCTACTGTTGGTAGCACATTCCTACTGTTGGTAGCACATTCCTACTGTTGGTAGCACATCCCTACTGTTGGTAGCACATCCCTACTGTTGGTAGCACATTCCTACTGTTGGTAGCACATTCCTGCTGTTGGTGGCACATTCCTGCTGTTGGTAGCACATTCCTACTGTTGGTAGCACATCCCTACTGTTGGTAGCACATTCCTGCTGTTGGTAGCACATCCCTGCTGTTGGTAGCACATTCCTACTGTTGGTAGCACATCCCTACTGTTGGTAGCACATTCCTACTGTTGGTAGCACATCCCTACTGTTGGTAGCACATCCCTACTGTTGGTAGCACATTCCTGCTGTTGGTAGCACATTCCTACTGTTGGTAGCACATTCCTGCTGTTGGTAGCACATTCCTACTGTTGGTAGCACATCCCTACTGTTGGTAGCACATCCCTACTGTTGGTAGCACATCCCTACTGTTGGTAGCACATCCCTACTGTTGGTAGCACATTCCTGCTGTTGGTAGCACATTCCTACTGTTGGTAGCACATCCCTACTGTTGGTAGCACATCCCTACTGTTGGTAGCACATCCCTACTGTTGGTAGCACATCCCTACTGTTGGTAGCACATCCCTACTGTTGGTAGCACATCCCTACTGTTGGTAGCACATTCCTGCTGTTGGTGGCACATTCCTGCTGTTGGTGGCACATTCCTGCTGTTGGTAGCCTGGTTAAAACCAGACCCTTGTCCTTCACTTCGCTTCGGACTAGGGTCTGGACTTTCTCCATTGAGAAACGATTCTTGCTGGAGGCGTGGCCTCTGCTGATGGCTGCTCCCCTGTGGTCTGCTGAACTTGACTTCAGCTCCGCCTCCTGCTGAATTTTCTCTCGCTGCCTTTGCATATTCTGTGTTTATATGTTAATAAAACGTTCTAATAAAATAAAATAAAACCATGGATCGCTGGTCCAACACACCAGAAGACCAGGAAATCTGATGGGACTCGGGCAGCAACGTAAAACCCGAGTTTAATTCTCTCGTGACAACCTGAGGCATTTCCTCATCAGCGGAGGGAGAGGAGGAGGAGGAGGGAGCGATCACTTGACTTTTGGCCAAAAAAACAAAAGAAAACTCCAGATAAGGGATTAAGAAGGGGAATTTAATACATTTGTGTCACATATAAAACAGTCCTGCATCGCTTTGCATCGCTTTGAATGAGAACATGCGAATGCTCGCTGGCTGCGCTGGGACAGGTGGGGGCGTGGGTTAGGGGCCAAAAACTCTGCCCCTTCTGTTCTCTGATTGGTCCGGTCAAAAATCGGCCGGAGAAATCGTTGTCTATGGGAGAAGTCCCAGACTGTGCAGTGAAGGGAAATGAGAATTGAGCGGAGCTGTGCAGGAAGGCGAGGGCCAGGCTATGCTGTTGGTGTAAAGATGGCACGTCCATTCCATCTGTGTCAAGGTGGCACATCCTTGCTAAGGGACTGATGATGGTGATGATGATATTTATTAACTCATAGCTTAACTTACAACGGTTAAAATAATATAAATGCATTCTTTCAAAAATAACACTCAGTGAGCAGACTTTATTGACTATGCATGAACTGGTATGGCTGATTGGACGATTCATCTCAAAGGAGTGGAAGCGGTTGGTTGGCTTGGACCCTCCTCGTTGCCTCGTTCCATCCAGAAATAATAATAATAATAATAATAATGTCACATTTGTCATCTGTGTATGTTTCCATACAAGACGAAATTAGTCTCTGCATTTAACCCAACCACCACCAGGTGGGGCAGTGGGCAGCTATTGAAAGCGCCCGGGGGGCAATTTGGGGATGAGGTGTGCCGCCCATAGACACCACAAGGTATGTGTTCGATTCGTCATTTTGGGCAGGACAGGTCGGACAAAGAACGGAGATCCAGCTTTTAGTTCAGGAGGTTTATTTCATGCTTCCGAATACATACAGACTTCATCCACTCCAATCTACACAGCTGCG
>JBBPBX010062489.1:3561-20817 GCA_038048925.1 Garcialebias charrua | reverse complement strand
TTGATTGATAGAGTCATACAGGTACAGATAGGTATAGCGAGATCAAATAAATATAAAGTTGATAATGGAACTCCACAGGGCAGTATCATAAGTCCTTTACTGTTTTCAATCATGGTAAATGATGTTTTCTCTGGACTTGATAAGAATATCATGCAATCGTTATTTGCGGATGATGGAGCCTTGTGGAGAAGAGGACGAAACGTTAGATTTGTATATGAAAAAATGCAAAATGCCATTAAATCTGTTGAAAATTGGGCTTATGACTGGGGAGTTAAATTCTCAGTAAATAAGACAAAGACAGTTGTTTTTAGTAGAAGGATGATTGAGGAAATAGATTTAACACTGTATGGGGAAAAATTAGAAAAAGTAAGTAAATTTCGTTTTCTGGGAACCATGTTTGATTCAAAACTCCTTTGGGATGATCATGTCAAATATATTGAGGGAAAATGTAAAAAAGTTGTTAATTTGATGAGGTGTTTAACAGGACTAGATTGGGGGGCAGATAAAGTCAATTTAAAAAAGATTTATGTTGCTCTGATAAGGTCGGTAATGGACTATGGATGCATAGTGTATAGGCAGGCTGCGAAAACTACACTTAATAAATTGGACGTAATTCAGAATCAAGCTTTAAGATTATGCTGTGGAGCCATGAAGACCTCCCCATCAAGTGCAGTGCAGGTGGAAATGGGGGAGCTCCCGTTACAATTAAGATACAAGCAAAACATGATGAATTATTGGGTAAGCTTACAGGGACATAAGGAAGAGCACCATCCAGCAGTAAGAATTTTGATGCCATGTTGGGAGAGTGGAAAGGCTAAAATAGACTGTTTTGCTTGGGCAGCAAATAAATGTGCTACAGAAATGGGAATAAAAGAAAAAAGATATTGCGCTGCCGTGCCATATTCAGTTACACCTTTTTGGTTATTTCCAAATGTGACTGTAGATTTAGAGGTCTATGAAAAAATACAGTTTAATAAGGATATAAATTGTGTAGATTTTGTACAAGAAAAACTAAACAATGCATATACATCTTTTCTCACTATATATACAGATGGTTCAAAGGATTCAGAATCAGGTAAAACAGGATTTGCTTATGTTATTCCTGAGCTAAATATAATTATGAAGCAAAGAACGTCTGATCACTTAGCTGTGTATACAGTGGAAATGTTAGCAATTCTAATGGCGTTACAATGGGTAGAACAAAATATGAAAAATAGAGTACTTATATGTTCAGATTCATTATCATCGTTAATGTCTATTTTGAATTTCTCATCCAACAGTCATCAGGAACTGGTATATGAAATATATGAAGTTATATTTAGACTTACACAAGCTAAAGTACAGGTTACGCTCATGTGGATACCTGCTCATAAGAATATAGAAGGGAATGATGTAGCAGATCATCTTGCTAAATTATCTTTAAAACAAGCTGGAATCATGGAAATCGCATTTGGTAAATCTGAAATGAAATCTATAATTAAAAACCAAGTTAACTCTGATTGGCAGCGACTCTGGGAGGAGGAGACTAAAGGTCGTCATCTGTTTCAGATACAGAAGAAAGTAGGGAGAATGGAAATGATTGGACGAAGTCGAAAGGATCAAGTGGTGATGACAAGATTACGGCTTGGTCACACAGGATTAAATAAAATTTTGCATTTGATAGGGAAACATCCAACAGGTCTTTGTGATTGTGGCATGGACATGGAGACAGTAGAACATGTAATAGTCCACTGTGAAAAATATAGGATGAGTAGAGAAAAATTAAAACAGGAAATAAGAAAATATGGGATGGAGACACTACGAGTGGACAGGGTATTAGTTAAACATGACAAGATAAATGAGGTACTTATTAAATTTCTTAAAGAAACAAAACTGTATACAAGAATATAGCTTAGGTAGGTGGCAGGTTTGAGAAATACTCTGGCCCACACTCCAGCACAGTAGATGGCGATAATGCATCTTAACGTTAGATGCCACCCGCCATTAAACACAAGAAGAAGAAGAAGAAGAAGCACAGCCGTGTCTCGTGTGACACCGGTCTGGAAGAAGAAGTGATGAAAGTGAGAGAACATTTATATAAAGTTAAATGTTAAATGATAATTAAGAAATATATTAAGAAAATATGGCAGGAAACCTGGGACATTACTGATACAGGAAGACATTTACACAACAAAAAAGGTAGGATATACAAGGAAAGCAGGAAGAAACAGGAACTTACTCGCATTAGAACAGGACACACAGACCTTAATAAATCTCTTAAAATAATTGGAAAGCTTGCAACAGGACTTTTTTGTGACATGTGCACCAGCAATCTCCCTGAAACGGTTCAACATGTCTTTATGGGATGTCCAAGGTATGAAACAGAAAGAATGCATTAACAAAAATAAATAAATAAAATTAATATTAAATTTACAATTAGGGATGTTTTTAGTAGTGATATCAGTAAAGTTTTGACGGACGTACGATAATTTCCCTCAAAATACGATAATTTTGGGGCTCTAGTACGATAATCCTACATTTCTCACCTGGCAACACTGAGCAGAGCTAGGAGCGGCGCAAGTCAGCGAACTGACCATAAAAGACAAAAATGAGGCACGTCGAGGCAAAGCAGAATGACCGTGGACAAGTTACGATACGTCTTACCCAGTGGAGGAGCGGAGCGGGCCTCGGCGAGAGTGAACGCCACGGGACCAGGCAGGGGAGCTGACTGACCCGGCAACGATGCTGGAGCAGAGGGCTGACGTTGAGCGGACAGAGCCGAGACTGACCGGACGAGCTCGTCGAGCGAGGCGAGCAGCTCAGAGGACAGATGGACCTGCGGAGGCTGATCGGGACGCCGGCCGGGGAGCGGGGAGAGCGGCGGAGAGGAGGCCGGGGCACGGGCGGCCGGCGCAGGAGGAACGTAGCGGCTCGTGGAGGGGACCGGCTCCGGGTCTGGAGCGGGGGCACCGGAGGAACGGGGACGGCCCCTGCTGCGTTTGGCGGGAGGTGGAGACCGCTTCCTGGTACGCTTCCCGGACACGGGCGTCAGCTGCCGCGAAGGAGGTGAAGAGTCGCCGGACGGAACCAGCTCGGCGAGGGACTCCAGCTGGGCAGAGGTGAGACCGGACGCCGGGCAGATGCCCCTAGACTGCAGGTATGCAGACGGAGAGTAGGAAACGGGGCGCGAGGCGCGCCGAGAGCTCCGACGGGTGGGAGCAGGGGAAGGAGGACCAGCGGTGGCCGGGATGAGGACCGGGGAGTCCCCGGAGGCGCAGGAATCGACGTCAGACATGGCGAAGTCGAAAGTTGAAATCGAACGAGGGCGAAGGCGAAATTGAAAACACGAGACGAGAACTAGACGAGCAGAAGGCGACTAGACTGGCAACGGGCAAACAGGAAGAGCTGAGGAAAGGGGTGCCTTATATCCAGGTGGACAGTTGATGAGTGATTCGATGCAGCTGTATCCAGGTGGACAGTTGATGAGTGATTCGATGCAGCTGTGAGTCCTGCCATTGTTGAATTTGCGTCTTCGACTTCATTTAAATCCAGCAAATTTGACCATTTCGTGAATTGATTTAGGAACTGATAAGCTCAGGAACACTTCTGATATAACGTCAGCTAAGAAATATATTTTTTCTCAGCAAAGAAACAATAGTTTTTTACCTTGTTTTCATGAAAATTCCTTCGTGGCGGCAGCTGGTGAGTGAATGAGGGCCTGTTTACACCATGCAGTTTAGTGAAACCGTAACATTTCTGCTACGTTCACACGATAAAGGCAGTCGTTTTGTCTGAAAACAGAGATTTTTGAATCCAGGTCTCAGAGGAGAGGTTTGTGGAAACCTAAAATCACGTGCGAGTGCTACAGACAGCTGAAGTATTTCTGACCGGAGCAGATGAGTTAAAGTAGCAATGGCTGATAGCAGAGTGCTGTTTGTGCTGATTGCCCTTCTCAGTGTGTTAGAGTGACCCAATCTCATCCTATATCCAAACCAGAGTTCTGTTAGGATTTGTGTATTTTGGTTACTTGTTGAAGGTTTGTTTTGAGTTTATTTGTCCCTTGTCGCAGAGCTGGGATTTGATCTGGCAAACTTTTCGATGAAAGGCAACAGCTCTACCAGCTGAGCCACCATGCCACCCATTTTTTTTTTAATTGCCTAAAAGTTTCCTCAAATGATTGGTTCAAACATAGTCAATGTGCCAACTTCCATTTTGGTGTGTGGCTGCATCTCAGTGTAAAGTACTTATGTTCACTATCAAAAATTAGGTTGCCACGTCAAAACTCAAGATGGCCCCCGCCTTATAGATGTGTAAACCAGCCACCCCGCAGTTGATGAAACTATGTTTTCTGTTTTTTATTGCTTAAAAATATAGTTTCCTCAAACGAGTGGGGCGGCTGAAGATTAATCCTTGGAGGCCAAGGCCACCACTGGTCACCCCATGGCTCCACCACTGCTCCTGATGGTGGATAACATAGCTCCCTCCACTTTCCAGGATCCGTAACTCTGCTCTACCTCGGACAAAGAAAAAAAAAATTACCTTTGTTCTCACCAATATAACTCTTGAATATCTTGCCCACTCTCACCTGTTCGCACCTGTTTCTCAGGTGTTTGTGATTTTGGTTATTAGATTCCTCTATTTATACCTGCTGTCTCTGTTCATTGTGCATGATTTTGACGTCATCTCTCATTGGGCTGTTTTGCTGTCGCATTAATATTTTTGTAAATAAAGCTGTTTTTATTCTAAACCAACCTCCACCGGTCGTGATACGTTGGCGTGTCCACCATTTTGGATGTCGATGAAACACAGAGAGACTAACACTATAGACACCAGAACAAATCAACTCAGAACTAAACACTGAAAGACACTGAAGCTGAACGTGCTCATCCTCGTTTCTTCAGCTCCTTATTTAACTTCCTTTGTCCAACATGTCCACCGTTCGTCCTCTGCACATGTCCAAATCATCTCAGCCTCTCTGACTTTTGTCTCCAAACCAGACAAGTTGAAAGTTGATCAAATAATTCACCCACATATCTTTTTTACCCAGTTATGACAGGCAAAGGTAGAGAGCTGGCTGACATGATGCAGAGAAGAAAGGTAGATGTTTTATGTGTCCAAGAGACCAAGTGGAAGGGCAGCAAGGCCCGCAGTATTGGATCAGGGTTCAAACTGTTTTACCATGGTGTGGATAGAAAGAGAAATGGAGTATGGGTGGTCCTGAAGGGGGAGTTGGCAAAGAATAAGTGAAGAGAGTGTCAGATTGGGTGATGTGTCTGAAGGTAGAAGTAGAAGGTCTGATGCTAAACATAATCAGTGGTTATGCTCCACAGGTTGGATGTGATGCGGAGGAGAAAGATACATTTTGGAAAGATTTGGATGTAGTGATAGAGAGTATTCCCAGGGAGGAAAGAGTGGTGATTGGAGCAGACCTGAATGGACATGTTGGTGAAGGAAACAGAGGGGATGAGGAAGTGATGGGTAGGTTTGGTGTCAAGGAAAGAAACCAGGAAGGACAGATGGTGGTGGATTTTGCCAAGAGAATAGAAATGGCTATAGTCAATACAGGGAACCCCCGTGTTACGAACGAGTTCGGGACCTAAGAACGGTTCGCAGCTCGATTCTGCCGTAGGTAGGGGGTGAAAATTATTCTTAAAAAAAAAAATGATTCATTCATTCATTCATTCATTCAACCTTTATTTATCATGCTAACGGAGCGCGCGCACACATTTAAGCATGTACAGTAGTGTACTGTAATGTTAAACATTGCTATTCACATTTACAGAATAAATAAAAATATATTTTCTTACTTTGAGATGGTCAAAGCCGACATCTTAGGTTGCCATGCGTTGATTGTTGTCGGGCCGAGCAGCGCGGCGGCCGGCCAGTGAACCACCGCAGCTGCTCCAGACCTGTGTTAGCTAGCTGGCTAGCTTCTGCTAGCCAAGCCATGAGCTGGTGTTGGAGCGGCGGCGCGATCAATCTGCAGCTCCTGCTGCTGCCTGAGACATCCACAAAGTTCACAGAGACGTTTCCAGCTCGTAATTAATCCATATGAAGCCATCCTGGTCACCAGTCTTGGGCTGGCTCCCGGGCAGCTAACCTAAAATGGCGTCCGGTGTTCTGTGACCGGAGACCCCAGTGACTGAACCTAAAATGGCGTCCGGTGTTCTACATTAATTTGTGACCGTGTAAACTGAAGACCTACTTCCTGTTGCCCAAGATTGCTCAAAAATGATCAGAAATGATCTTTTTTATCATAATTATTATTTATAAAGCCTTTAAAACAACCACAGCTGCAACAAAGTGATGTACACATGAAATTAAGAACATTTAAACACAAAAAAAAAAAATATATATATTATTTTTTTTTTAAATACAGTAATTTCATATTTTTATTAAATATGATATGTTCGTAGGTCCCGTTGTTCGTAGGTCGATGGAGTCGTAAGTGGGGGGTTACCTGTACATAGTTCCCAGACACGCCCCCATACCGGCTTCCGCACCACATCTGAAGGCAGAGAAGGCAAAATGGCGAACTAGCAGAGCAAATTATACGGACAAAAACACGAGCTACCACAGCTTCACCAAGGAACAAGAGCAAACTGGCAGTGGTCGAGTTAAATGAGTTTGAGAAAGAAATCATGGCAGACGAATCAGACAACTTGTCACAAAGTAGTTACTCCGATATCATTAATTATTTAATTACTACAAAGAGATTAGCCAAGAAGAAATATGACAGTGAGAGGACTGAAGAGAGGAGACAGGAATATAAGGAGATGGGACATAGAGCAAAGAGGGAAGTAGCTAAGGCAAAGCAGAGGGCGTACAATGAGTTGTATGGGAGACTGGACACTAAAGAGGGCGAGAAGGACTTGTACCGATTGGCAAGACAGAGGGATCAGGCTGGAAAGGATGTGCAGCAGGTTAGGCTTATTAAAGATGGGAATGGGAATGTTCTAACAAGTGAGGAGAGTGTGATGGGAAGATGGAAGGATTACTTTGAGGAGCTAATGAATGAAGAGAATGAAAGAGAAAGAAGAGTGGAGGTCATAGAAACTGTGGACCAGGAAGTGGGAAAGATTAGTGAGGGTGAAGTCCGGAAAGCTCTGAAAAGAATGAAGAAGGGGAAGGCAGTAGGACCTGATGACATACCAGTGGAGGTTTGGAAATGTCTTGGAGAGATGGCAGTGAGGTTTTTGACTCAAATATTTAATGGAATATTTGAGGGTGAGAAAATGCCTAAAGAATGGAGAAGAAGTGTGCTGGTTCCCATTTTTAAGAACAAGGGTGATGTACAGAGTTGTAGCAACTACAGGGGAATTAAGTTGATGAGCTTGAGGATGAGCTCAAGGCTTAGACAAGAGGTGACTATCTGTGAGCAGCAGTATGGTTTCATGCCAAGAAAGAGCACCACAGATGCCATCTTTGCTTTGAGGATGTTGATAGAGAAGTACAGAGAGGGTCAGAAAGAACTCCATTGTGTGTTTGTGGATTTA
The DNA here is from genome assembly GCA_038048925.1 of Garcialebias charrua. Lineage (NCBI taxonomy): Eukaryota > Metazoa > Chordata > Actinopteri > Cyprinodontiformes > Rivulidae > Garcialebias > Garcialebias charrua. The sequence continues at coordinate 13,342 of JBBPBX010062489.1, read as the reverse complement.
GAAAAAGCATATGACAGGGTGCCAAGAGAGGAGGTGTGGTATTGCATGAGGAAATCTGGAGTGGCAGAAAAGTATGTTAGACTGGTACAGGACATGTATGAAGACAGCAGGACAGTGGTGAGATGTGCTGTAGGAGTGACAGATAGCTTCAAGGTGGAGGTGGGATTGCATCAAGGATCGGCTCTGAGCCCCTTCTTGTTTGCTCTGGTGATGGACCGACTAACAGATGAGGTCAGGCAGGAATCCCCATGGACTATGATGTTTGCAGATGACATTGTGATATGTGGTGAGAACAGGGAACAAGTGGAAGAGAACTTGGAGAGGTGGAGGTATGCACTTGAAAGAAGAGGAATGAAAGTCAGCCGTAGTAAGACAGAGTACATGTGTGTGAATGAGAGGGAGGCCAGTGGAACAGTGAGGCTACAAGGAGCAGAGGTCACAAAGGTGCAGGACTTCAAGTACTTGGGGTCCACTGTCCAGGAAAATGGGGAATGTGGTAAAGAGGTGAAGAAGAGAGTCCAGGCAGGATGGAGTGGATGGAGAAAAGTTTCAGAGTCAGAGAGTCAGAGTCAGAGAGAATTTATTGTCATTTGCACCGCATGTAGTACATGTGTTGAAAACGAGATTATGTACACAGGGTCCCAGTTACATCCAACAACAAATGCAAGAGAAAAACAATAATAACATCTAGGATTAACTAAGAGAGACATCACATCAGCTAGTAATACACTAAGCCCTAATGTAGTAGAAAAACATCATTATAAACAGCAGCACGAACATGAGCAGATGGTCACAGATGAACGCAGCAACAAGAAACAGATCAGTATCAGGAGTGATTTGTGACAAAAAGGTGTCAGCAAAGGTCAAAGGAAAAGTTTACAAGACAGTGGTGAGACCAGCTATGTTGTATGGTCTGGAGACAGTGTCATTGACAAAAAGACAGGAGAAAGAACTGGAAGTAGCAGAAATGAAGATGCTGAGGTTCTCCTTAGGAGTGACAAGGATGGATAAGATCAGGAATGAGATCATCAGAGGTACAGCACATGTTGAACAACTGGGAGATAAAGTTAGGGAGGCCAGACTGAGATGGTTTGGACATGTCCAGAGGAGGGACAGTGGGTATATTGGTAGAAGGATGTTAGAAATGCAGCTGCCAGGAAAAAGACACAGAGGAAGGCCAAAGAGGAGATATATGGATGCAGTTAGAGAGGACATGGAGGTAGTTGGAGTGAGGACAGAGGATGCAGAGGACAGAGTGAGGTGGAGGAGGATGACTCGCTGTGGCGACCCCTGAAAAGGGAAAAGCCGAAAGAAGAAGAAGAAGAAAGAAGAAGAATAAACCCTAACCCTTCATACAGGATCTCATGTTCACACTGGACTTTTAATTCCTATTTCTCAGATTCAAACTTTCAGGATCGTTTTGTCTCAGGGATGTTAAAACTTTTTTTTTTACGGACTCTGATGTGTATGCGGTACGTCTCAGAACTGTAACACCGGGTCCTGAAGACCAGCAGCTGCTCAGACGTGGAGCTGGAGGATTCCAGGACGTCAGCAGCAGAACAGACGTTCTCTCTGGAGGTTTTTGTTTCTGTGAAAGCAGCTGCTTGTCTCTCAGCATCCTCGCTGTGTTTCTGCTGCCTCTGCACCACCTGTGTCCTGCGTGCACACACGTACACACACACACACACATCTGCTGCACAGGATGCCATCACTTTCTTTTTCTGACTGTGTCATCCTCTGGGTATCTCTTCCTCCACCAGACAGTTATACAGCTGCCCTCCTCGTGTCGAAGGTGGACCACTGGAGGGTTTGGGTCTTGGATAACACACACACACAGACACACACACACACAGACACACACACACACACACACACACACACACACACAGAGTCATCGGGGGCTGTTAGCTTTATAAAAGTTGTTTGTATCTTACCTGGAGAAAAGTGAGTTTGAAGCCGTGATGTGAGGACAACGAGGAGCAGGTGTGTCTGTCAGGAGGAAATGTGCATTTTGGCATCTCAAACAGATGTTCTCGTTCACTGCACACACAAAGAAATACCTTTGCTGCGTGAAAGGCTTCTGAAGACCACTTTGTTGATGGTAAACAGTTGATTTAGTTTGATTCTGGGCGGCTCATTGGAGCGGCGGTTAGTCTCAGGGTCACCTCTTGATCTGAAGCCTTGATGTTCCTGACGTCACACTTCCTTCATGCAGGTGCTTCTCCTTGCAGCAGGATAAACTAACCAAAAGCATCTTTCTATCTTAGTGAACACACGTGCTAGATCCCTGATTTTTGTAAATTTGAGTTAAAGGTTGGTTGAGTTAAAGATTTGTTGAGTAAAAGGTTGGATGAGTTAAACATTGATTGAGTTACAGGTTGGATGTGTTAAAGGTTGGATGAGTTAAACATTGGTTGAGTTACAGGTTGGTTGAGTTAAAGGTTGGTTGAGTTAAAGGTTGGTAGAATTAAATGTTGGTTGAGTTAAAGATTCGTTTTTTTTTCATTCAACCTTTATTTAGGCAGGTTAATCCCATAGTTGAGTCAATGTTTGATTGAGTTAAATGTTGGTTGAGTTAAACAAAGCACAAACAAAGCAGATAAGCCACTGAAGCCATACTTTTATTGCATGAAGGGAAACCAACTTTATAACTACGTCTGAAACACTTTGTGAGCGGTAACTTAATAAGAAATCTGAGATCTGAAGTAGAGAGTAACGTTGCATTCATGTGGTGTCGGGAGAATCGGACAAACGACTTTCCGAGTTGACTCAGTCAACTTTGAGCTCAAATATGATTTATTTCAAAATAGCAATGTCCACTAGATGTGTTAGAAAAGTTCATTTTTTGTTGTGAACATCAGCTTGACATTTAACTCTAAATAATAATAATAATAATAATAATAATGTCACATTTTGTCATCTGTGTATGTTTCCATACAAGACGAAATTTGTCTCTGCATTTAACCCAACCACCACCAGGTGATGCAGTGGGCAGCTATAGAAAGCGCCCAAATAAAGAGCAAATCACACAGATGACCTAAAGTTTAACTCATCTGATGATGTTAACTTTAGCTCATATGACAATGTAAGCTTTAGCTCATCTGACGATGTAGGCTTTAGCTCATCTGACAATGTAAGCTTTAGTTCATCTGACAACGTAAACGTTAGCTCATCTGACGACATCTTATCTCATCTGTTGATGTAAACTTTAGCTCATTTCCAATAATTCTCAGTCGGCTCATCTGGACAGTTTCTTTTTTATAGAGACGTTTCACCCTCTATCCGGAGGGCTTCATCAGTCAAGAGTTCCAGTAAACTGTTTCCCCACCAAGCAGTAAACTCCTTAAGTGGACCAACCAGTTTGCTGGAGCTAAGATGGTTTAGCTCATTTCATTCAGAATGAACAATTTAATAGTATTATGATTTTATTTAATGATATATTTTGTAATACTTTGACGGACCAGATTAAAAGGACAAACAGTCCGTATATGGCCTGCGGGCCGTGGTTTGCCATTGTCTGGGTAGGATTGTGAATTTTCAAGTAAATCTTAAAGTGAACAAAGTACTTTAAATACTTCAAATTATTATTTATTAGTAGTAGTATTTCAAACAACAAACTCTTTACATTCCCTGCCTGTGAGCAGAACTTTGTTTTCAGGGAAATTGATTCCAGAGCCTGACTGATATGGAAATGAATAGGTCTCCAAACGCCTATATCATCTTAAAATATCCACCCTACCGAAATATCAGTCAGGCTCTTGATTCCTTCACTCAAACTCAAACTCGCTTCAGTTTAAAGTGTCCAAACATTTTAAAGCATATAATTCACACAGCGTAATGCACTTTTCTTGTGAATTAGATAATTCAGAACCGCCGGGAGCAAGTCCGACTCTCAGCCCATTCAAACTTGTATGGATCATTCTAAATAACGGTGATTTTTATCTTCATAACTTTCAAACGACATAAAATCTGATGTTCTTTTAGATTCTTTAGCATTTAAAGAAGCCACATTTGATGAAAATGAAAAAAGTTAACGATGTGCACAGGTATCCAATCAAGATGGCGGTGCAAGTTTTAATGCACATGTCAAACTTAAGGCCCGCAGGTCAAACCAGGCCCTTGTTCACATCTTATCTCTTCTCATTTTGCTAAAAAACCTGATAAATACTTCATGCAGTGCAGACTTCTCATGACAGTTGGTGAACTTCAGTGTTGTAATGTAACAAAGTAGAAATACTTTGTTACTGTGCTTAGAATTTTGACATATTTTTACTTTACTTCGTTATTTACATTTTAAGCGACTTTCACTTTTACTTCACTACATTTCCTCAATAAAATGTGTACTTTTACTTCAATACATTTCCCTTAACCATCTTAGTTACTACAATTTAAAATTAGAAGAAATCTGATTGGACAATACCTGTTTGTTTGTTCTTCCAGTTAATGCGGCCATTTCTCTCCCCCTGTAATCACAAACCCAGCCTCTCCCCCGCCGCTTGTTTGAAAACGGCATCTCCCACTGTGAACAAGCTAGATGAATTAAAAATTGTTCGATACAGAAACAAATGGACTTTATTTGTAACAGACGTTTCGCGCTTCATCCGAGGAGCTTTTTCAATTCAAAGAGAAAGCTCCTCGGATGAAGAGCGAAACGTCTGTTACAAATAAAGTCCAGTTGTTTCTGTATTGAACGTTTTTTGATTTTATCATGTCCTGGATGACTGAGAATATTCACCAGCATAAGCTAGATGAATATACAGATTTCAATTGTTACAATAGAGCTTTGTTGACTCACAGTGGAGACACATTCCTGATAGGTGCGAAAATGACGGTAGCTGCTAAAAAGAAGAAGTTTGGTGTTCTCCAGAACATGAACTGCTTCAAGAGCATAGGAACTACAGGGAACCCTTGAGTTACGAACGAGTTCCGGACCTAAGGACCGTTCGCAGCTCGATTCTGCCGTAGGTCGGGGGTGAAAAAAACGTGTCGTTCGTAGGTCCGGATTTTTGCCGTAAGTCGCGGACATACCGCTAACGGAGCGCCACACACATTTATCAGCATTAGACTGAACAAGCGGACATACTGGGCCATAAACATGCTCAGAACTTTATTTACAAACACTTATCTAACACATTACACCACACATTCATCCATAAACACACACAGTACCTGTACAGCATGTACAGTAGTGTACAGTAATGTTAAACATTGCTATACAGCACAGCACATTCAATACTGTAATTTAAAAAACTACTTTGTGGAACCAGATGTATGAAAACAAAGTGACTTAGTGTACAGTCCAGTCCAGGAACTTTTAAAAGATACAGTTGTAGTGGGCATGACCGTGCCCGCTCTGATACCTTTGTATTTTTGAACTGTTCCAGAGATGACCTTTACTGACCTCTCAGTAAAGCAAGACATTTACTACAAATTATTCCATTAGTTGTAATCTGAGAACATAGTCACCAAAAGAGACTATTGGCTTCTTTAATTTTATTCTAATGTAATCAAAAGAATAACATTTTGTCATTTTCATGATATATGTTATATGCTGTGTTATTCTTTAAATGTGAAGCATGACTGTGTTACTTGATCAAATGAAAGGGTGTCAAAGTTCAGATAAAAGGTCAAACTGACTTACACAGAAGTTGTTTTTGTTGAGTTTCAGCTAAAACTCTAACTAGCGTCTGAAAGTCTTCTCACTCAGATACTTTTCCTAAACAATTTCACTCTGCTCTGAATTTCACCTTGAATCGTGATAACAAGTGAACTGCTCGACTGGTTCTTTTTGGACCAATGGGGAAGAGACAAGTCCTCTCTTTCTCAGATCTTCTACTAAGTTCTAAGCTTTTGCTGGAACGAGGAAGTCTGCTGGTGTAAGCCTCAGGATGAGGTCTTCCCAAAAGAACTGAATGAACTTCAGTCAAACGCTAAGGACAGTCATTCAGTTAAGGACTAATAACATGTTGTTATGAGTCCACTTCGAACGAGCGTAAGCTCAAAACTTTGTTTATTCCTTCCTGGAATAAGTTATCTTGAGCCAGGGGCCAGGAGCTGACGCATTTTCTGATGACCAACGCGAAACCAGGAGACGTTGGGAAGGTAAACGAATAACCTGCTCAGATGTACTGGTCCCCGCAAGGACCCCGTACATCTGAAAAGCTACAAGGTCTTCTCTTACCGGGCTGTCGTCAAAAGGTAAAGAGCTGTTTACAAACGTACCTGGGGTTTAGCAGAAGTCGGATGGAAAGTGTCATTTCTGGTTACACTCAAGATAAATAACTTCCTCCTTTAACCTCTCCTTCTTAAATTTCTCCATCTCCATTTCTAAGCTGGTAACTATTTTTAAGCTAAGACTGAGCCACAGACTAAGTATAATGACATCCTGTATTTATGTCTGTTGTTACAATTTAAATGTGCTGACGTATTAAATTGAAAGAAAGTGAAATCATGTCAATCAAGTGTAATGGTGTTAATTTAGTTGATTTATTCTAAATAAATGGTAGTGTCTTTGGCACACCAAACTAAGTTAACGTGTCCATTGTCACTCTATGGCTTCTGTTTTACTTATCCATCATAAAGATCACAGAAATATTGGGTAAACGGAAAAAGAAAAGAATCCGTGAAATTACTATTCAATCTGAATAAGTTTTTTTTTTTTTTTTATTGTTTGTTTTTATTTCTGTATTGTTCAGCACTTTGTGCACCTTCTGGCTGCTGAAAGGGGCTCTATAAATAAAGATTGATTGATTGATAAGTACATTCAGATATATAAAGTGTGTCAGTTTAATATTGACCCCTTGATATATCCATTACATCTGGGTGACACCGTACGTGTTTAAAGACACAATATGGTAACACCCTCATGTTTACTTCACAGTAATGTATTTTTCAGCACAGAAAAAGCATACAAAATAGAGCTTTGGAGCGTGACGTCACTGGTCCACCGCGCACAGCATTGTGGGTAGTTTTTTTTGTAGTTTTTTTTCGATCCGCCATTTTTCCTGCCTTGCTCGTATTTTGTTCGAATCAGGTTTCAACAGCTTAGCAATGGTCCTAAATTGCTGTGTAATAGGATGCAATGTCCGTTCACACGACAGAAAAGGTAAAAAAATAGAAAACGGACTCTCGTTTTATAGTTTCCCTACCTGGAAACAACGCGAGGGCGAGCTTGTGTCGGCCATAACAAAAAGGAGGCATGGATATCAGCAGTGAGACGTCCTGATGTAACGTTCTCCAACATCACAAGATACATGCTTGTTTGTTCCAGACATTTCCATTCAGGTGAGTATTTTAAATCAGTTTACTGGAGTTGTGCCATTTTGTCAAGGTGTATCATGTTTTGGTCGAGTTCAGTGCATAGTGGGTCAACCAAGTTTAGGTCGGACATCTGTGTTATTTTAAAATAAACTGTTTAAAGTTGATTGTGTTGTCACATTGACTGTAGCATATTGTTTTTTATTATTAATTTATTTCTTTATTCATTTTATCAAAATAAATACCCAACAAAGACAAAAAAAAGAAAATATAAAATGAAAGGCAGCAGAAAGAAGAAACTATCTTATTATATCTGCCCCTTTTCCAAACAATCTATTCAAAGAATAATCTATAAGTAACAAAAAATGAGTAACTCATCTCAATTTTCAAATTTCAACATATTACACATTAAAGCGCTTCATCTTTTAACAAAATGTGTCTGAATATTTAAGGGTAGTACATTGTTATGACATTTATACATCACCATTAAAATAAGGTAATCTACTAATGGAACTTCAGTAATTTCAACTAAAAAAATAATATACTAGATGGATGACAGTAATGTTTTCTGGCAATAATTATATTACTGATCTGCGTTCTCTTCAAGGCAAATCTTCTTATGAGATGGATGAGTCAAATCCCGACTGGGCTCCAACACTGCACTTGGCAAAATCAACAAGCAGTGGAGGCTGCAGGAGATGTGCAACAACCAGTGATGGAGGCTGCAGGAGATGTGCAACAACCAGTGATGGAGGCAGCAGGAGATGTGCAACAACAAGTGGTGGAGGCTGCAGGAGATGTGCAACAACCAGTGATGGAGGCAGCAGGAGATGTGCAACAACAAGTGGTGGAGGCTGCAGGAGATGTGCAACAACCAGTGATGGAGGCAGCAGGAGATGTGCAACAACCAGTGATGGAGGCAGCAGGAGATGTGCAACAACAAGTGGTGGAGGCTGCAGGAGATGTGCAACAACCAGTGATGGAGGCAGCAGGAGATGTGCAACAACCAGTGGTGGAGGCTGCAGGAGATGTGCAACAACCAGTGATGGAGGCAGCAGGAGATGTGCAACAACCAGTGATGGAGGCTGCAGGAGATGTGCAACAACAAGTGGTGGAGGCAGCAGGAGATGTGCAACAACCAGTGGTGGTGGCAGCAGGAGATGAGCACCAACAGGTGATGGAGGCTGCTGAAGAGGAGCATGAGCAAGTTGTGGAGTCTGCGGTGGAAACCCCACGAGAGGACATCATAGCTGTCGCTGCAGATGGGGAGGAGGAAGATGAACCAGCAGCAAAAAGGCGACAAACAGAATGTCAGTTGTGCGAACAAAGAAGAGCAGAAATTAATCGTCTCTTACAGGAAAACAGGGAGCTCAGGTCAGAGCTGAATAAAAAACAGCTAGACAAAGAATTTCTTAGAGGTGACACAAAAAAAGTCAGGTACTGTACTATACAGGACTTCATTGCTTTGCCGTATTGTTGTCATTGTTTGAATTTGAAATGAAACAGATCCATTTTGAAGTAAACATTTGATGTAATTAAACATTTCCAGTAAATGTGATGAACGTGTGAGTTAATACATTTTATAGAAAACACACAAAAATGTGCAAATATAAGTCAACAGCATGTTTTACATAATTATGTCTCCCTTGAAGTACAAGCTCTGAGAAATATCTTTAGGAAGCTTCATGCTTTCTGTAGACGTCCAGCCATGTCTGTGTGGTCCACACACGGTCACAGTGGTTTGATGATGCACCTGTGCAGAGTGGGTGATGCTTCTGCAGGTGAACTTCATCTCCTGCCTCCAGCTGCTGGATGCTGCATGTCTTGTATCTGTGAGGGAACTTCCTCCAGGCAGCAGCGATCACACCGAGTCCATCAGAAGATGCTCCAAGTTCAGGAGTTGGTGTTTATGATGAAACCACATGCTTTAACTTTAAGATTTTTTTTACTGCTAGCTGTATTTTAATGTAGGTGTTTTGATGATTCACACACCATTTTATTTCTGTGTGTAGACACACTGTTACTCAGCATGACCCACGGTGTTCTGGTGGCTCAGAGTCAGAGCAGAACCTGTGAACAACACCATTAAAATGGTGAATGAAAAGACAATGTATAATATATATATATATATATATATATATATGCATCTTAATACATATACTGTATATAGTGATTATAGTAATCTAATCAAGATTTGAAGTCTACATGTTATTAGACATGCTCAAGTCATTAAAAATAAGGTAATTTTCAACTTGGACCCTTGTAATTTAGTTAAAAAACATACTTTAAAAATAAAGTCTTCTCAGTTTTTAATACTCCTAGCATACAGAAGGTTGTTTGATTCTGAAAGAAATGTAAATTAATAATTTATGTACAATTAGGAGCCAAAAACAACGTACCTTCAACGTATTTACAATCTGGGGGCTTTAAAAATGTCCAAATCATCTACCCAGCTGTTCATAGATTGGACCAGCTCTCCCAGTGAATTGTAATTATAAAAATTATTTGTGGTGTAACACTGACA
>JBBPBX010062488.1:0-13496 GCA_038048925.1 Garcialebias charrua | reverse complement strand
CACAATATTAATTTTTTTAAGCTTTTCAATGCCATTTTTAATGTTGAGTTAGCATTAATGCTAATAGATGGTCAGCAATCTGTGCTTAATATGATTTTTTTGACACATTATTGCACTTTTATTAGGCCTGAAAATATACAAATTGGTGATTACTTATGTTACATAAGCTAGTCCTGTGTGTTTCAACTAAACACATTAATAATAATGTTATGCTTGCAGACTAGGAATGCGCGACATATACGGTACAAGGTAGAAGCGATAGACATTTAGCTTATGATAGAGATCTGTTTTCTACCAGCTAACTGCAGTAATGCTGTATCTTATGTAAAATTAGAGTTGTCAGATTTAATTGTTACTTTTTTTGTTGAAAACTGTGCGTAAGGGGTGTTAAAGTCCTTTCTTCAAGAGCTAAGTAGCGAAGCTACAAGCTAACTACGGCCGGCTTGCCGTACCTGTATTCAGACGCATGCGCAAAACGCTGTGTTCGTCAAAAGTTTTTTCAAAAAAGGCGTTCAATACAGAAGTTTTACAGAAGTTTCAAATGCAGATTTGTTCAGCGTCTTACGACAGCAGCAGGTCTTCACAACGGAAGGTTTCAGCTTCCTCTTCAAATGGCTCATCAAACAGCCTCCTCAAGTGGCTTCAACCACAACATCAAATGGCCTCCTCATCAGGCTTCAAACGGCCTCCTCAAATGGCTCCAAACAGCTCATCAAACGGCCTCCTCAAATGGCTCCAAACAGCTCATCAAATGGCCTCCTCATCAGGCTTCAAACGGTCTCCTCAAATGGCTCCAAACAGCTCATCAAATGGCCTCCTCATCAGGCTTCAAACGGCCTCCTCAAATGGCTCTAAACAGCTCATCAAACGGCCACCTCATAATGGCTCCAAACGGCTCATCAAATGGCCTCCTCATCAGGCTTCAAACGGTCTCCTCAAATGGCTCCAAACAGCTCATCAAATGGCCTCCTCATCAGGCTTCAAACGGCCTCCTCAAATGGCTCTAAACAGCTCATCAAACGGCCACCTCATATGGCTCCAAACGGCTCATCAAACAGCCTTCTCATCAGGCTCCAACAAATGGCTTCATGGCTCCTCTTCACACTGCTGCTGCTGCTTTTGCTGCTGTTGCTGCTACAGACCTCTGTTCAGCTTCTGCTGCTGCTGCTTCATCATCAGGTCTGCTGTTTCTTCATCAGGTCTGCTGTTTCTTCATCAGGCCTGATGCTCCTTCATCCCAGACTGCTGCAGCTGCTTGGATCAGCTGCTCATACATCAGCGTCTGGTTCTGGGGCTGCTGGAACCTCAGCTCCTCATGCAGCATGGATCTCCTCCTGCTGCCACTCTCACTTGGAACTCCTCTGCTTGCTTGAACTCCCACTTAGACCTCTGTTTTGCTCTGTGGCTTGGACCTAATAAAGGGAGAGAGAGAGCACCTACCTCCACCTACAGCTAATGAGCACCAGCTGCAATCAATTAAGTCTCATACAGCCCCTAAACAGCTCATGCACAACCTCTAAAGAGCTCATGCCTCTGCTCAAAATATTTAAACAAAACCTCAAAACCTTTAAACAATTTTGTTCTCTTACTAAAATAAATTACATGCCTGGGGCATGTAACAAGCAGTCAGGATGCTTAACTCTCTACCTGCTCTGCCTCCCCTCCCACTTGTACTACATTAACACTAAAAACTTTCACAAATTACCACACAACACAAAGACTTTAACACTGGACTCTGTGTCATCAAAACGGGTTATTCACTCAACTCACGGTCATGTGCTCATTCAGTTTGCACTACTTCTTATATTTGCACTAATGTTTGTATTACATTACTGCCTATAGTCATACTACTGTTTACATTCACTGTTTACATTTATTACTACTGTTTACATTTACACTACTTTTTATATCTACACTACTGCTGATATATATATATATATATATATCTAGCCTTATTGCATATGCCACTTTACCTCTATACCAATATCAACTACCTCATACATATACTGTGTACATAAACTTCATATGCTGCTTTGTCACTCTATTACAAATGTCAATGCCAGAACTTTCATTTTATTTTATAGATATACTTTTTACACTTTTATACTACTATGCAAAAAACTCAGGACAGTATTACACTTTTATTATTTCATTTTATGCTTATGTTTATTAAATGTTTAGTGTTTTAGTGTTGGTGTAACTTTTCATACTTTCATACTACTACTATGCAAAAACTACTATGCAAAAACTCAGGACAGTATTACACTTTTATTATTTCATTTTATGCTTATGTTTATTAAATGTTTCAGTGTTTTAGTGTTTAAGTGTTTACTGTTGCACTGAGGGACAGAGAGAAATGCAATTTCAATCCTGTGTATGTCCTGTACATATTGCAGTTTTGACAATAGATTTGACTTTGACTTTGTATTGGCTTTTACCATGTACAATTTAATCATTTTAAGAATCTTTATTCTTTTTCATTACCAGAAACTTAAAATAAATTCTCACCCTGTACTGAAGCCTGTTTCAGGGTCTTACCACCACCAGCTGGTAAGGCGCATTGTAGGATTCCTGGTTTCTGTCTGGTTTGTCTTCTCTCACTCTCTCCACAGCTCACAGCTAATTACCCTGATGAGACCCACCTATTCCTGCCTGAGGAGGACTGATTCTGGTGGCCTACTTAAGTGGCGGTTAGACACCTCTTCAGTGCTGGGACAACTTCTGCCTATGGGACTTCCATGGCCTGCTTCCAAAGGTGGGCGCCAGACCGCTAGGGAGCGCTAAAGCGCTAATCCGCTTACAGTGGACCTAAACTTTTTGTCAGCGTTTTTGTGGATTGACTAACTTTTATAATTCATAAGCGGATTTGTGCTATTTTTATTTAAAATGCAGTACCGCTAATAACTAATTATCTATCAGTAAAAACCAATAAACTTATTTACAAGCTCTTATGCTGCTTGTTTTACCTTTTTCCCCACCATAAAGAGCAGAGAGGAGGAAGGGTTGGAGGGGGGAGGGGGGCAGAGCGGAGAACAGACTCGGATCTACCATGTAGCAAATGATGCCGTTGCCTGGGGATCCCATCAGCAGTGGCCCCGGCCCCGCCGCGCCCCGGCCAGTCACCTAAATCCCTAACATTGATCCTGCTTGTTAATGTACATTTAACATAAAAATAATTATAGTTACGATGAAAACGATCATTAAATACGCAATAAAAAAACGGTCGATTTCTTTATCCCCCTACTAAAAATGGACTATTCCATCTTGACATCTTCCGGGTCAGAGGTGAACTCAGGGGCTTCTGTGGCTAGCTGTTTGTGCTGCTGGGTACTTGGATAAATCCGCAGAGAACCCCGCTGTTTCAAGCCAAATTAACGTGGCCGGAGGATTTTATTGAGTGTTTTGTGTCGACCATTCGACGGTGAGTCGTTATTTTTATGTATTTTAGTTACTTTTCATTAAATCTGTTGACTACCTATAGACGCTAACTCTGTGGCTAGCTGGTTGGTTGCTGGGTTACTAATGGATAAATCCGCAGAGAACCCCGCTGTTTCAAGCCAAATTAACGTGGCCGGAGGATTTTATTGTGTGTTTTGTGTCGACCATTCGACGGCGAGTCGTTATTTTTATGTATTTGGGTTACTTTTATGTATAAATGCGGTGGCGACACACCCGTGTATTTGAGATTTAAAAGTGGTTTTAGGGATTAAAAGATCATTCTATTTTTTGTTAATTTCGTGGCCGAATAGAATATATGTACGTAAAGTATTAAATAAATCCTTTGATTTTTGTAATTTCATCCTTTTAGGATCATTTTTGTTACTTTTCAGTTGGCAGTGTAGTGCAAATATTGATAACGCTGCCGGCTATATATAAATATATATATATATATATATATATATATATATATATATATATATATATATATATATATATATATAAATATATAAATATATAAATAGCGGATTAGATTAGCTTCCCCTAATTTTCATAAGACATTTGTGCTTTTGAAATTGTGGACCTAAAAAAATTAATAAGCGTTTTAGAAATTGTGGAACTAATTTTTTAATTAGCGTTGCCCACCACTGTATTTTGAGTTTCTGTCAGTGAAGAATGGCTATATCAAGGTTCATTGTACCCTCTGTTCTGGTGAGAAAGTGCTGTCTAGCTTCAAAAATACCACATCAAATCTGAAAAACATTTTGATTTGCAGCACGGGACAGTCAAACTGATGGAGCAAGCCCCACCAGATGGTTTGAAGCAGAGAACTGGGATAGGAGGTCCCCCACCACCCATACAACAAAAGTGTGACTTTGGTGCAAAACCAGTAAGTGGGGGAGTATTTAAAAAGTTGGTCGGATGGTATGTAGTAGAAGAAATGCTGCCCTTCAACACGGTTGACTTGCCTTTGTTTCATGCCATAATAAACCTAATCCCCACAACTGTAAATGCCAAGCTGCCTCACAGAGGAGCTTTTCGCGGTAGACACACACATGATGTAATTGGTGCAGAAATAAAAAAAAGCATTCACTCTTCACATGGACGACTCAACAAAGTAGTTGCAACATTGACTGATAATGGATCCAACTTGTGAAGGTGTTTAGACTTTTTCAGCCTGTCACAGAGTCTGATGATGCAGCACAGGTGTGCCTCACACACCATCAACATAATTTCCACAAGTGATGTCAAAAAATATTTAACTTCCCATGCAGAGAGCAAGGCTGTTTTTAGGAGCAGCACAGCAAACTGCACAGTGCTATGGCCCAAATCAAACAGATCTACCCTTGCATCAGAAGCAGTAGAGGAAGTCAGCAAAAGAAAGCTCCTGGTACCAACATCCACAAGGTGGAATTCATTTTTTTAGGCTGTAAAGAGAATTGCAGAAATTTCTATGAGTGAGTTGAATACTCTATGCATCATGCTGGGAGTTAAATGCGTCATAGACCGAGAGTACTAGTTCCTGCATGAGTACTGTTCAGTTCAACATTTCTTTTTACTGCTATGCCGACGATACACAGCTTTACATCAGGACTGGAGCATCCTCATCTTCCACCTTGTCATCTCCATCTTCACTCACTGCCCTCTCTGCCTGCCTGGAGGCAATTAGGGCATGGATGAATCAGAACTTTCTTCAATTAAACTGCTCCAAGACTGAGGCCATACTGATTGGCACCCCTCACCAGGTACAAACATCTCCTATAACAACACTTTCCTTTTCTGGACAAGACATCCCCCTCTCCACCTCTGTTACTAATCTTGGAATAAAAATGGACTCTCATCTTACATTTGAAAATCACATTAAGCTTCTGTTTAAAACTTGCTTCTTCCATCTTCGAAACATCTCCAGACTTCGCCCATCCCTAACTTTTTCCGATGCTGAGAAGCTCGTCCATGCTTTTGTCTCCTCCAGGCTCGACTACTGCAACTCCCTGTTTATTGGAATCCCTGGCAAAAACCTTCAGAAACTTCAATATATTCAAAACAGTGCAGCAAGGATCTTGTTGAGAGTTCGTAAATTTGAACATATTACGCCCATTCTCCATAACCTTCATTGGCTTCCTGTCACCTACAGAATTCAGTACAAAACTGCTCTCATTACACATCAATGCTTACATGGAGCTTCACCAGATTATCTGAAGGATATTCTTATTCCATACTCATCCACCCGGTCGCTGCGGTCACAGAACAGTAATCTCCTTCACGTTCCGAGAACCAAATTAAGGACCATGGGAGACCGGGCTTTCAGTGTGGCTGCCCCCCGCCTGTGGAACTCTCTTCCTGACTGTCTGAGAGCCCCACAGTCTGTGGTTGACTTTAAGAGCGGCTTGAAGACCTTTCTTTTCGACCGAGCATACTCTACCTCCTCATGATTCTACTTTTGATCTTAGTTGATATTGTTATTGATTTTACTTGTTTTTTTACTTGTTTTATTGACATTTAATTATGTTGCACCTTGTAGCACTTTGAGATTTTCATTAATGAAAAGTGTGTTATAAATTGAATTCATTATTATTATTATTATTATTATTACTGCATTGTCATGAAGCCACTGACTACAGCTCTGGACATTTTACAAGGTGACTGTCCTTATGGGACTTTACTACCCACACTTGAAGGTCTGATGCAGAAGACCCTGGCTGTGAAATATTCACTCTCCAGGATGATTGCAGGCCTTCCAGATGCTATAGTGCAGGTATGTTATATCTGTAAGTTAGTTCAAATTTCTTACATCAAACTATTTTTGTAAATTGTACAGTATATTCATTATCATTGCAAAAAATAAATAAATAACACAAATACAAATATCAATACGAATCCTAAAACAAAATTAAATCCATAATATTGATCCCACATTAGGCATGGTTTGCATGTAATTCAATTACATAATATATAGTAGGCCTTGTAGACATATCAATTATATTTTTCAGGCTATCCAGATTCATTTAGTTAGTTGCTGGACAACAAAGGTGCTCTTCTAGCAGCTGTCAGTTGTCCTAAAGGCCAGCTTTGTGCTTGGATGCCCCCTCGACCCAGTGCAGGTGGTGGGAGACAGAAGGACTCTAGCTAAAATAACATCATTGCTGGACAACGTCTCCCACCCTATGCATGAAGTTGTTGCTGAACTGAAAAGCTCGTTCAGGGACATATTACTGCATCCTAAATGCACAAAGGAATGTTACCGCAGATCCTTCCTCCAAGCAGCTGTTAGACTTTATAGCCATCACTGCTCCCAACAAACCCAATAAGGATTAAATACATGCTGACCTCTGCTAAAACACACACTCGGCCTATACTACTGTACTGTAAATAGTTTGTCCTTACCAATGTTCCATTACATATTGAACATTATTATTGATATTGTTTATCTTATTTCTTTATATATTGTTCTTAACAGTTAGGAACTTTTGTGTGAATCTTTTTATCTGTTGCTGCTGTTAAGCTTGAATTTCCCATCCATGGGACAATAAAGGCTGTTTCTATTTCTATTTCTAAATTTAAACTCCGATGGCTAAGAGAAGCAGGTAAAAGTGAGCGAGTAAAAGAGCTTCTGATAGCAGAGTGCCGCACAACTGCTCCTGCACCTGCACCACAGAGCCCCACCACAACTGCTATCCAAGGTGAGATGGACTTTTTCCACTTTTGAGGCACAGCCAGGTGAGACCTACACTGCAGAACAGATGCAGTCAGTACCCAGAGGTTGTGACCATAGGTGAGGGTAGGAACGTAACCTGACCGGTAAACAGAAAGCGCTGCCTTATAGCTCAGCTCCCTCTTCACCAAAATGGACCGGTAAAGAGTCTGCAATACTGCAGATGCTGAACCAATCCATCTGCCAATCTCATGCTCCATTCTTCCCTCACTTGTGAACAATATAATAATAATAATAATAATAATAATAATGTATTTTCCTGTCATCTGCGTATGTTTCCCATACACAGACGAAATTCGTCTCTGCATTTAACCCAACCACCTACCAGGTGGTGCAGTGAGCAGCCCGAAAAGCGCCCGGGGAGCTGGAGAAATAGGTGTGCACTCATAGACACCCCAAGGTGGGTAGTGGCCGGGACGCGAACCCGCGTCCTTCGGGTCCCAAGTCAAAAGCCCTGCCACTAGACCATCTTGGCTCCTAATATCCCAAGATACTTGAATTCCTCTACTTACCATACCATACCATACCATTTTATTTATAGAGCACTCAAAACAGCGACAAGGCCAACCAAAGTACTTGAAGCAGAACCTCACCCACGACCTGAAGAGAGCAATCCACCTTTTCCAGTTGAGGACCATGGCATCAGATTTGGAGGTGCTGATTCTCATCCCAGCCGTTTCACACTCAGCTGCGAAATGCTCCAGTGAGAGCTGAAGATCATGGCATGATGACGCCAACAGAACCACATCATCTGCAAAGAGCAGATAGAATCCTGAGGCCACTGAACCAGAAATGCTCCGCCAGCTGGCTGCACTGAGAAATTCAGTCCATAAAAGTTATGAACAGAATCTGTGACAATGGGCAGCCTTGGCAGAGTCCAACTCCCACACTGAAGGAGTCAGACTTACTATCGGCAATGCGAACCAAACTCTTGCACCGCTTGTTTAGGGACCAAACAGCCCATAGCAACAGGCCCCCAATCCCATACTCAAGGAGCACCTCCCACAGTGTACCCTGAGGAACACTGTCAAATGCTTTTGCCAAGTCCACAAAACACATGTAGACTGGATGGGCAAACACCCATGATGCCTTGAGAATCCTAGTGAGGGTAAAGAGTTGGTCCAGTGATCCATAGCCAGGAATCCACATTGTTCCTCCTAGATCTAAGGTTTGACCAATAATTAGGCTCACTTCTCCAGTACCCCTGAATAGACCTTACTAGGGAGGCTAAGGAGAGTGATGCATCTGTAATTGGAGCACACCCTCCAGTCCCCCTTTTTGAAGAGGGAAACCACGATTGCAGTCTGCCAATCCAGTAGCACTGCCCCCGATGTCCACGCAATGTTGCAAAGGTGTGTCAACCAAGACAGCCCCACAACATCCAAAGCCTTAAGGAAATCAGGGCGAATCTCATCCACCCTGAGCCCTGCCACTGAGGAGCTTTTTAACTACCTCGGGGATCTCTGCCACGGTTATGGACAGACAAACCCCAAAGTCCCCCGACTCTGGTTCCTCCATTGAAGACATGTCAGTGAGATTGAGAAGGTCTGAGAAGTATTCCTTCTATCATCTCCTGACAACATCGTTGGTTGAGGTCAACAGCACCCCACTTTTACTGAACACAGTGTTGATAAAGCATTGCTTTCCCCATATCATCTGCCTGATGGTTTGCCAGAATCTCCTCTGAGCCGACCGAGAGTCTTTATCTAGTGTCTCATCAAACTCATCTCCCATCCAAGCTTTTGCCTCAGCAACAGCCAAGGCTGCGGGCCGCTTGGCCCTCCAGTACTCCTCAGCTGCATCCAGAGTCCTACCACCCGACAAAGCCTAATAGTACTCCTTCAACTTGACAGCCTCCCTAACCTGGGTGTCCACCACCGACTTTGAGGATGGTCACCTTGAGAAGCACAGACAATGGGTGCGGCTGTGGCTGAGTGGTTAGAGCAGTTGTCCTCCAATCGGGGTTCGAATCCACCAGCAGTCACATGCTGAAGTGTTCTTGGTCAAGACACTGAACCCCTCATAGCCTCTGATGTGATCTAAAAGCACTGACTAGTCGCTTTAGAATTATTTGTTCAATTGGCTTTGTAGAGATCTAGTAGAGTGCTGTATGAATGCGTAAATGAGGACACTGATTATAGTGTAAAGCGCTTTGAATATCTTGAAATAAGATAGAAAGGCGCTATATAAGTACAGTCCATTTACCATTTACAACCATGTGGCCACAGCTCGAGGCAGCCACTTCAACAATTGAGTCATGGAACATGGCCCACTCTGACTCAATGTTCCCCGCCTCAGCTTGGATGCAGTTATAGCTCTCCCAGAGTTGTGAGTTGAAGATCTTTCTGACGGGTTCTTCTGCCAGGCGTTCCCAGCAAACCCTTACTACACGTTTGATTCTACTGGGTCTGTCCAGCTTCTTTCCCTGCCATCTGATCCAACTCAATACCAGGTGGTGATCAGTTGGCAGCTCAGCTCCTCTCTTCACCCGAGTGTCCAAAACAAATGGTTGCAAATCAGATGACACAACTATAGTCAATCATCGATCTACGACCTAGAGCAGGGGTCACCAACCTTTTCGAAACGGAGAGCTACTTTGTGGGTACGGAGTCATACAAAGGGCACCAGTTTGATAAACTCTTCGGAAATAACAAAGCGTAAATTGAAAAAAAAAAAAAAACATATTTTTAAGAATATATTTTTAAGATAAACATTTTAAAATATATATAAATACAAAAAAAGAATAACAACTGAATAAAATGAAATTTTAAATGCATCTTAGTAGTGAGTTGTGCTATTTTTAGAACAGGTTCGAGGGCACCTCAAATGCCCCTCCACGGACACCATGTTGGTGACCCCTGACCTAGAGCGACCTGGTGCCAAGTACACTTATAGACACCCTTATGTTTGAACATGGTGTTCGTGATGGGAAAACTAGGACTAGCACAGAAGTCCAACAACACAACACAGCTCGGGTTCAGGTCAGAGAGGCTGTTCCTCCCAATCACACCCCTCCAGGTCACACTGTCATTACCCACATGAGCATTGAAGTCTCCCAAAAGAATAAAGGAGTCCCCAACTGGTGCACCTTCCAGCACCCCCGCCAAGGTCTCCAAGAAGGCCAGATTCTCTGAATTGCCATTCAGCACATGGGCACATACAAACGTCAGAGCCCGTCCCCCACCCGAAGGCGCAAGGAAGATACCCTCTCATCTACCGGGGAAAACTCCAACACAGGCACCAAGTCGGGGGCTGAGTAGACCCACACCACCTCGGCGCCTTTCACCATGGGCAACTCCAGAGTGGAATAAGGTCCAGCCCCTCTCAAGGAGATTGGTTCCAGAGCACATGCTGTGCGTCGAGGTGAGCCCAACTATATGTAGTCGGTACCTTTCAACCTCATGCACAAGCTCAGGCTTCTTCACTGCCAGAGGTCACGTTCCATGTCCCAAGAGCCAGCTTTGGTAAGCCACGGTCAGAGCGTCAAGCTCCCCGCCTTTGGCCACTGCCCATGTCAAACAAATCAAAATATGAAATTATTTTTGGAAACCACAGATGCCACTTTCTCTGAATTCAAGATGAGCAGGACAATCTAGCATATTATTTGCCTACGGTTCAAAATCCTTCCTCTCTGATGATATGGAGGTACATTAGTGTCAATGGCATGGGCAGCTTTCACATCTAGAAAAACACCAGTAATTCAGAAAAAATTATACAAGTTTTAGAATAACAAATACGACCCTTACAGGCAAAATAAGTCAGCAAGAATACCAACTACCGGTATAGTTAAAAAAAGTACAATATTGATTAATGCCGCAACTGAGATTTTTATACAAGACAACAACAAAAACAACTAGCTATCCCAGTACTATAAAAGCATATGCTGTAATCCTCTCAATCTAACTTTAAACAGAAGATTTTATAACAGGCATGTCTTCAGAAATTATTCTTAAAATTTTAATCCTTTTACTTTCTTTTTGAATTGAGATTTCTCTTAACGAGCTACCAAAACTCGTTTGTATGTTTGGTGTCACTGTGAAACTTTGGGGATTTTCATTTTTAAATGATGGCATCACTCCAGACCAATAAAAATCAAGTTTTCAAACCGTTACTCTCAAAAGCAAAAGTAGTTTTCTGCCAAACCAGTTGATAAGTCCCCAAATTTCAACAAACTTTAATTTGGAAAATTTTGAGATGGAGAATTAAAAAAAGTAATAACTCATTATAGAAAAATTCTTCATGGTGATTAATTTTGACAGCATGGGTGACCTTTACTCCTTTGCACATATCTTTTTCAATGAAGCCTTGCATATTACAGCAAGTCGATGCTAAATGTCATCCTGCATCTTTTATAACAAAACTATGACTGACTCCGTAGTTTTCTCTGGCCCCCTCCCCAACCTGTCCAACGATGACATGTTTAGCCGTATGTCAGCTTTCAATCGCTGAGCATCCAGGTGGTGCTCTGAAATTTTTTGGATTTTGTGGAAAACCTGGTCTGATGCAGAGAGGTGGAATCCATCCCAGCTTAAATGGAGCAGTACTTCTCTCTAAAAACTTTGCTGATTCAGTTGAACATCGTTGACAATTAACGGTCCAGTCTAGAAATCCGTTCAGGAAGCAGAGGTGTAGTCTTCCACACTTCTCTGCTGCTTTGTCGTTACCCACCCAAAACCCCATTGAAACAGTGTCAACTTGCCCATGGCTCAAAACAAATAAATCAAAAATCAGCTATAAAAATATTAACCATAAAAATCTTAATAAAATAAACACAACTACTTTACCAGAACAAAAGAATAAAATTATTAAATGTGAACTATTGAACATCAGATCTCTTTCCTCTAAATCCCTGTTAGTCAATGATCTGATAATAGATCATCATACTGACTTATGCTGTCTGACAGAAACCTGGCTACAACAGGAAGATTTTGTTAGTATAAATTAATCCACTCCACCCACTGTAATTGTTCAAATTTTCATGTTCCTAGAACAACTAGGTGAGGGACCAGACAAAGTGCAATGCAAAGATCCCAATGATGAGCACAATAATTGGACAGAATGTTCCCTCGCCCGGACGCGGGTCACCGGGGCCCCACTCTGGAGCCAGGCCCGGAGGTAGGGCACGTTGGCGAGCGCCTGGTGGCCGGGCTTTTACCCATGGAGCTCGGCCGGGCACAGCCCGAAGAGGAGACGTGGGTCCCCCTTCCCATGGGCTCACCACCTATGGGAGGGGCCAAAGGGGTCGGGTGCAATGTGGGATGGGTGGTGGCCGAGGGCGGGGACCCTGGCGGTCTGATCCTCGGCTACAGAAGCTGGCCATTGGGACATGGAATGTCACCTCTCTGGTGGGGAAGGAGCCTGAGCTAGTGTGTGAGGTTGAGAGGTTCCGGCTAGAAATAGTCGGACTCACCTCAACGCATGGCTCTGGCTCTGGAACCAGTTTCCTTGAGAGGGGTTGGACACTCTTCCACTCTGGAGTTGCCCCTGGTGAGAGGCGCCGAGCAGGAGTGGGCATACTTGTTGCCCCCCATCTTGGTGCCTGTACGTTGGGGTTTACCCCGGTGAACGAGAGGGTAGCCTCCCTTCGCCTACGTGTGGGGGGACGGGCTCTGACTGTTGTTTGTGCCTATGCGCCAAACGGCAGCGCAGATTACCCACCTTTTTTGAGGGTATTGGAGAGTGCGCCTCCTGGGGACTCCCTTGTTCTACTGGGGGACTTCAACGCTCACGTGGGTAATGACAGTGAGACCTGGAGGGTTGTGGTTGGGAGGAACGGCCCTCCTGATCTGAACCCGAGTGGTGTTCTGTTATTGGACTTCTGTGCTCGTCATGGATTGTCCATAACGAACATCATGTTCAGGCATAAGGGTGTACATATGTGCTCTTGGCACCAGGACACCCTAGGTCGCAGTTCGATGATCGACTTTGTTGTCGTCTCATCTGATCTGCGGCCGCATGTCCTGGACACTCGGGTGAAGAGAGGGGCGGAGCTGTCCACTGACCACTACCTGGCGGTGAGTTTGCTCCGATGGTGGGGGAAGTTGCCGGTCAGACCTACTGGGAACGTCTGGTAGAGTCTCCCGTAAGATGGAGCTTTAACTCCCACCTCCGGGAGAGCTTTGAACACGTTCCGAGGGAGGCGGGGGACATTGAGTCCGAGTGGACCTTGTTCCGCGCCTCTATTGTAGAAGAAGCTTATCAGAGTTGTGGCCGCAAGGCTGTTGGTGCCTGTCGTGGTGGCAACCCTCGAACCCGGTGGTGGACACCGGCAGTGAGGGATGCTGTCATGCTGAAGAAGGAGTCCTATTGGGCCTTTTTGACCTATGGGACCCCGGAAGCAGCAGAT
>JBBPBX010062487.1:8215-20819 GCA_038048925.1 Garcialebias charrua | reverse complement strand
ATATATATATATATATATATATATATATATATATATATGTAACATAGTTAATATTGAATATAATTCCACTTGTCATTACTTCCAAGTTTAGGTTCATGTGTAATGGGTGAAACAGCGCCCCCTCTGGCTGATTGGCGGTTATAAATATTGTGAACACAGACATCTCATTGCCAGTTCATACGAGATGGGCATGAGGTAGGTCCACTGAGTTAAACGCTCCAGTAAAATATTATGTTAGCTTGATGCTGACATGAAATGATTTTCCTCATAAGGTGCTGTACCCGCTGTGATGAACCTGATTTATGATCAGTCCATATTCTGTTCTGTACAGGTACACATTATTTTATTTATTTGTATTTCTGTTTAATATTAATGTTGTAAATACGGCAGTTGGCCAGTTCATACGAGATGGGCATGAGGTGCTGTACCCGCTGTGATGAACCTGATTTATGATCAGTCCATATTCTGTTCTGTACAGATAAACAACGTTTCACCTCATCCTGTCTCCTGGTCCTTAATAACACAACGCAGACCTGATTTATTCTGAACGAATTCACCATTTGATGAGGTTACATTGGTGCCTGTGACCCGTTCTTCAACTTCTCCAGCGCGAGTGGCTGCGTCTACTTTCTGGAGCCGCGGCAGTTGGTGGGCTGCGTCTACACCCTGGAGCCGCGGCAGTTGGTGGCTGCGCGCGCATCTGTCCCGTTCATCAGACCCGGCCGGTACCGCAGCCCCGTGTGGATTCTTCGCTGCTCAGTCTGGTAGTGCAGTGGCCAGTCTGAAAAGTGTGGAGCTATTTTTTTTAATTCATTTTAACCGTTTTGTGTTGATTGTGCAGCGCTGTGGCTGCACAGGAGGTCTTTTTTTCTTCTTTCTTTCTTCTCTCTCTCTCTCTCTCTCTCTCTCTCTCTCTGCGCTGCGCTCTCTGAAAGGAGGGACACTTTGAGACAAAATAAGTTTTAATGTTTTTACAGCTTTTTCATTCAGGTTTTTCTTGTTGATTTGTTGAAGGTGCACTTTTGCTCGTGTTTAATTTGTAAGTGATCAAATTAATAATAATTAATAATAATAATAACTGAAAATTATTATTATTATTATTATTTTTTTATTTTTTTTTGCTTTTGATCATTAAGGGCTGAGTTATGGCAAGCAATAATTATTTTGGTAGGGGGAGGGGGTTTGAAATGTTTACTCCTATGCCTGCAGTTGCCAGAGGTAGGGGTTTGTATTTGAATACCCCAGAAGCATCCACACCAAAATCAAATTTTGTTTATGTGGGTGAAAGAGTTAATGACACTGTTAATGCTCCACAGTGTGAAGTTGATGGTAGACTTTTGAGTGACATAGCTTCACGAATTGGAGTTTCAATAGGTGAAAGTATTGCAGCTTGCATTGAGACCCGTTTGAGTAATACAGTGGGTCCAGGGGTGGTTGGAGCTACAGCTAACGAGTCTACCATGTTAAATGTCATTGTTCGCCCTGATGTGAAAGAACCTGTGAGTTTTAAAGGGGATCATGATTCATGTTCAGTGCAAGAGTGGGAGGTTATGATGTTATCTTACATGAAAAAGAAAGCCATCCCTGTGACTGAACAGGCTGATGAGGTGATCTCTAAGCTGGTGGGGAGGGCACATGAAGTAGTTAAAGTTGGCATACGCAGTAAGCCAGTTTTAAATCTGACTACAGGACCTGAGCCCATTTTTGAGATACTGAAGCAGCACTTCAGTGATACTATGTCCTCTAGCTTGCCCTTAGCAGACTTTTATGCTACGGTGCCCCACCCTGACGAACATCCCTTTGACTATTGGCTGAGACTTAACAAAGCTTTGGACATGACAGAGGACTCTTTAAAGAGACAAAATAAAGCTTTTGACTCTCTGTCTGGTGATCTAGCTGCCATGTTTATCCAGAACTGCCCTGATCCTGAACTGTCACTCATATTCAAATGTAAGCAGCTGAAAGATTGGACAGTGGCTGAAATTCACGAGAAGCTTGTTGAGAATTGCAGAAATCGCAAGCGACTAACCAAACACAAAATGTCAAGCATCCTGTCTTCCCAGCACCAGGAAGTCACCTCGTCTGTGCAGAGTGCGACACTCCGTACTGAAGTACTACCTCCAGCTGCTGCTATTGGGAAGACAGCTGAGAGCTCGCCAGACCGCCTGGACCGGGTCATCGCTCTACTTGAACGTGTGCTGGAGCAGCAGCCACAACAGCACAATTTTCAAAGAAGGTTCAATGTACACACCCAGAGGGACCAGCCGACGAAAGTAAAGCCTGCCTTACCTTGTGCTGTGTGCAGCGATGGTGGACACACTACTCAGTACCACTGCAGGTCCAACCATCTGTGCTTCAGCTGTTTTGCACCTGACCACATCCGAGCAGAGTGTCCAGGGACTGTGGTGAGGAAGCCTGGGAGCGATAAGCAGGTGGTGCAGCCTCAGGAAAACTGACTGGCCTGCATGTGGTGGGGACAAGTGTTGGGCCTAAAAGTGATCCCCCTGTTGCAAATGTTGAAAATGACATGGAGTCTATATGTCAAAGTGCATGTGAAGTGAGAAAAATGGGATATACACCGATAATCCAAAACATTCAGAGACTCAAACAACATGACAACTTGTTTTATGAAAATGTGACACTGGGAGGAGTGGTTACGGTCAGAGCTTTGCTGGATAGCGGGTCGATGGCGTGCACACTGAGCTCTAAAGTAATACCTCAGCTGTTACAGCAGGATGTTTTAAGAAGCCCCGCCCTTGAGCCGACAGCCACTGTGTTGATTGGATGTGGGGGGTCCAGGACATTACCTTCTGGCATGTGCGATCTGGAGATGGATCTTTATGATTACAAAGTGATTGTCCCAACATTGATCGTTGAGAACCAGAATGAAGAACTGATTGTTGGCAGTAACCTGTTGAAATACATTATTAACAGGTTTAAGCTGAAGCAAGACATCCAGGACCAAGGCCCCACAGCACTCTGTGACAGTAGTGATGCAGAGCAGAAACTGCTACATTTGTTGGCAAGGGTGGAAGCTGCCGATTCAGACGCCCATTATGCAGTTGGAACTATCAAAATCAAGCGAGCTGTTACTCTTGAACCCATGACAGAGCATCTGATTTGGGGCAAGTTGCCACAGGTGAATAATCTGTTGGCTGGATGTACTGTTGTCGTGGAGCCAACAACCGCCAGATCTAAACCGAGAACAGTCTTGGTGGGGAGGTCGGTGTCAATCCTGAGAGCAGATGGGTGGCTCCCATTAAAGGTCATTAATCCATCAGACAAGCTGGTTACTTTGAGACGTAATACTAAGTTGGCGGATGTGAGTACTTGTGATTCAGTGGAGATGTTTGCTGGTTCCCAACTCGACATCCAACAACAAGTTCAAGTACCGTTGGACAACAGTACAAAACACAGCCTCGTCTCAGAGGACTCGACTTTACCAGATCATCCTCACCTTGTGGCACCGTGCACAGTTGACACCCCTCAGGCAAGGCTAAGAGGACTGGGGCTGTCGGATGTGGACATTGAGTCATGTGACGTTGCCCCTGAATATAAGGCTAAACTGGCTGAGCTCATTGTTCAATACCAATCAATCTTTTCAAGGGACAAGATGGATTGTGGTAAAGCCACTGGTTTCCTACATCGCATCAGAGTCATGGATGAGAAACCATTTCGATTGCCATGTAGGCGCATACCACCAACCCAGTATGAAAAATTGAGAGAGGCATTGGATGAGATGGAAGAGCGTGACATCATACGAAAGTCTAGCAGTGAGTTTGCATCTCCATTAGTGATCGTGTGGAAGAAGTCGGGTGACCTACGTATCTGTAATGATTTCCGATGGATCAATGCACGCACTGTCAAGGATGCTCACCCACTCCCTCATCCAGCTGATGCTCTAGCAGCTCTGGGGGGCAATGCCTTTTTCTCAACCATGGATTTGACCTCTGGCTATTACAATGTGGAAGTGCATGAAGCTGACCGAAAGTACACTGCCTTTTCATCGCCTTTTGGATTGTATGAGTATAATCGAATGCCTCAAGGACTCTGTAATAGTCCCGCCACATTCATGAGAATGATGCTAAACATCTTCGGTGACCAGAACTTCATGAGCTTGTTGTGCTATCTGGATGATGTCCTGGTGTTTGCTCCAACAGAAGACCTAGCGCTGGAGCGTCTGCACATGGTCTTCCAGAGACTCCAGAACCATAACCTAAAGCTCGCCCCAAAGAAATGTCACTTTCTGAGGAGGTCAGTGAAGTTTCTTGGTCATATCATCAGCATCTATGGGTTTCCCAAGCGACTACATTCCGATCATGGGGCCACTTTTGAGAGTTTGCTTATTGCAGAGTTACTGAATGTGGCAGGCGTGCAAAAGTCCCACACTACACCTTATCACCCTATGGGTAATGGCTCATGTGAGAGAATGAACCGGACTCTAGGCAACATGATTCGAGCACTGCCACCAAGAGCTAAACATCGTTGGCCTGAGGCCCTGAAATCTCTGACATTTGCCTACAATTGTACCGTGCATGAGACGACAGGATATGCTCCGTTCCTGCTCATGTTTGGAAGGGTGCCACGTCTTCCGGTGGACGTCATCTTTGGTTCGGTGCTCAGTGATCCGGAGGTGGTGGACTATGATCGCTACGTGGAGTCACTACGAAAGGACATGAGAGAAGCTATGGCTGTAGCCCAGTCAACGGCAACTAAACAGCTCCAGCGTCACACTGAGCTATACAACCGGAGAGTACGTGGTGTACTTGTGGAAGTGAACGACAGAGTGCTGCTGGCCAACAAAGGAGGACCTGGAAAAAGGAAGCTTGCTGACCGCTGGGATAGCACGGTGTATGTGGTGATTGGAAAAGATGATGAGAACCACACTTTCAGGATCCAGAATCCCACTACAGGCCAAGTAAAAGTGGTCCACCGCAATCTGATAATGCCAGTAAACTTTCTGCCTCTACCTGAGGACAACCATGATGACCAGGAGGAGGCTGTACTATCTCAAACATCAAGTTCACTTGACCCAAGTGCTGGGAGGTCAGCCATCAGTGATGCTATTTCTGACTCAGCAGAGTTTAGAACAAGAGCGTGGGTATCTGACCTACCTTTGGGAGC
Organism: Garcialebias charrua; assembly: GCA_038048925.1. Classification (NCBI taxonomy): domain Eukaryota; kingdom Metazoa; phylum Chordata; class Actinopteri; order Cyprinodontiformes; family Rivulidae; genus Garcialebias; species Garcialebias charrua. The sequence goes on along the minus strand of JBBPBX010062487.1, from coordinate 15,695 downwards.
AGGCAGTGAGACAGATGTGGAGGATGCTGAGCAGGTGGAGGGCACCGTGCTGGAAGGAGCCACAGGACCTGCGTTGACGGACAGCAGTTCAGCAGACTCTGGTTGCTCAGCAGTCCTGACGGCTTGCCCAGAGACATTTCCGGCTCCTGTTACTGACACTCTCACTGACATACCTGCTACAGTAACTACTACAGTGACAGTAGTTGATGGTGCGACTGACCGTAGATCTAGAGCTGGACGGTTGTTGAGACCAGTGACCAGATTTATTGAAATGATGCACCAAAGAACAGCATTAGTCTGATAAGTTCTTGTATATGAAAAAAAACTACAGTTTAATTTGTTTCAACTTTGACCTAGAGGTGTTGTAACAATTTTCATATTTCATGTTTGTTTTGCTATTTGGGAGGTGAGTTTGCAGTTACACATTAACAAAATATGTAAATGGGCATATTTTTTTTTCCCTTATGTATGTAGATGGGGTTTGGCCAACCTTTTCTCATACTGATCCTCTCAGGATAGTCTAGTGACTGGGTGTTTGTAACTGTGAATTTGATGTGATTGTACCTCACAAGCGATTTTGGAAACGGTGGTTGTATATTGGTTTCCTGTGCAATTGAATAGTGGTCTTATTCCATTTATGTATATGTGCCTGTACTGTTTTTTTTTTTCTCTTACTTGCTTTCATTTGGTTGTTTTGTTTTGGTTGTTGTAATGGGGCAAGTGGAATTCAGCAGGAGGGAGTGTAACATAGTTAATATTGAATATAATTCCACTTGTCATTACTTCCAAGTTTAGGTTCATGTGTAATGGGTGAAACAGCGCCCCCTCTGGCTGATTGGCGGTTATAAATATTGTGAACACAGACATCTCATTGCCAGTTCATACGAGATGGGCATGAGGTAGGTCCACTGAGTTAAACGCTCCAGTAAAATATTATGTTAGCTTGATGCTGACATGAAATGATTTTCCTCATAAGGTGCTGTACCCGCTGTGATGAACCTGATTTATGATCAGTCCATATTCTGTTCTGTACAGGTACACATTATTTTATTTATTTGTATTTCTGTTTAATATTAATGTTGTAAATACGGCAGTTGGCCAGTTCATACGAGATGGGCATGAGGTGCTGTACCCGCTGTGATGAACCTGATTTATGATCAGTCCATATTCTGTTCTGTACAGATAAACAACGTTTCACCTCATCCTGTCTCCTGGTCCTTAATAACACAACGCAGACCTGAATTATTCTGAACGAATTCACCATTTGATGAGGTTACATATATATACATATATATATACAGAGAGAGAGAGAGAGTTATTTTGATGGAACGGCTGATATTCGATATTTAACGTTATCGTTAATATCAGCAGATACCAATACCATGCCGATAATATTGTGAATCCCTAGTGTGCTCTGCTGTTTTGCTGTCAAGTAGACATTAAATTATTTCTAATCAGTTTACCGGTAATCAAATCTTGAGATGATTCAGTCACACTTACCGCCCGTTCACCGGCCATGTTCGAGTAATGTCACTGACGTAACCAAAGTACTCACAACCGCCGTCAAGCAGAACCATTTCACCATCCTGATGAGGCAAACAAGGAGCGAGAATGTAGAGCAAATACTTCAGGCTGATTATGACTTTATCAACATAATATTCTCAGGAAGAATAATGGTCACAGCACCTTGCATGTGTTTTTACCTTGATAATTTGGTTGTTGTTGATGTAGTGCAGAGTGTTAGCACGATTACCTCCAGCAACCACAGGGGGATACGCCAGGAAGTTAGCACCGTGAATCCGATTCTCAAAATCAAACTGAAGACAGAATATATTTAATGGTTGTCCTTTCTGAGACAAATCTGAGAAACTCACGTTTGTTTCAGGTCAGAGTGGCAAATATTTAACAAATATAACATATTGATAAAGCAGAAAAAATACAATAAATCAAAGAACATTCATAATAGAGAGGCAGTATTTAAAGCAGGGGTACCAAAGTGCAGCCCGATGGCCACTTGCGGCCCTTGGAGTGAGTTTGTGTGGTCCATGACTGTAATTTAAGAACGGTCTAATTTTGGCCCACAGGCTTAGAAGGTTGATGCAGACCTTGAGCAAATTTAATGTAGATACATTTTATATATAATTATTAGGTTTAACAGCAAAAAAGATGAAAAAAAAATTCTCAAGTAAAATTTATCCTTTAAAAAAAAATTATTTTATGGTTCATAGCACCACAAACCTTTACTGACTTCTACCAAAACGTAGGCTTTTGGACAATAATTCATAAACCCTGGAGAAATATTGCATTTTCAAAAAAAAAAGTTCTAGATGAGTTAATAATCGACAGAGGGAAAGTGGATATTCTGTAAAAGAATCTAAAGTTGTATCTACACACAAGTTGATCAAGTTTATTAGTGTCCCTTCAGACCTTCTATTAATCTGTTGCAGTGACTGCCAGGTGTAGGATTTTTTTAGTACTTCAATCACCCGTTTGGGTCATCCGTGGTCCAAACCCTCTTTTTAGTGACTGTTTTTAAACATATTCATATTTTACTTTTGTTTCTGAGAATAGACTAAAATGAACTTTCTAAGCACAAGAAAACAAAATCTATAGACCAAACAAATCAAATAAATTAAATGTTTTTTTTATGTTGGTTTAATGTTTATGAAGCTTTTAATGTTTGTACAACAATTTACAACACCTTTTACATCAAAATTACTGTAATTTCCGGACTACCCCTGTATAAGCTGCTACTTTTTTTCACAGTCTTTAAACTCCGTGGCTTACACTGCAGCTAATTTATGGACTTTTTTTTTTCATGGGCTAACGAGCTTCATGCCACAAAAACATTTAATCTCGTCACACCCGGGCGCTCACATAGCTGCCCAAAACAGGTCTCTCTTGGGGGGTGAGTCCTTGTGACTCAATAAAACTACAGGTACTTGTATAAATAAAGGTTAAAAAATTAGACCAATGAAATTACCAATCAAGTCACAGTGGACCAGTGAAACTTTGAATTACCGTAAATCCAATGCACTCACACTAAATTCTTCAAATCAGTTATTTTGCGCTTCAAGCAGACCCTCATCATGGAAAACACACAAAGAAATGCAGATGATGCAGCTTTCAAGTTAAAGGTGATTGATCTGGCTGTCGAAGAAGGAAGCAGCGCGACAGCAAAAGAGACCGAGGACGTGTGTGATGAAGTTTTTCCAGAGGCTGTTCAGTTCTGACACTGAAGACGACGACTTCACCCTGCTAACACACGACTGCACACCATCATACAGCTCCAACCACTTCATCAAGTTTGCGGACGACACAACAGTGGTGGGTCTCATCAGCAACAACGATGAGACGGACTACAGGAACGAGGTGAGCCGCCTGGCCTTGTGGTGCGGACACAACAATCTCACTCTCAACGTGGAGAAGACAAAGGAGATTGTTGTGGACTTCAGGAAGAGGGATGCCCAGCATGCCCCTCTGACCATCAACAGCACCGCAGTGGAGAGAGTAGACAGCACCAAGTTCCTGGGAGTGCACGTCTCAAAGGACCTGTCCTGGAGCAGGAACACTGCAGCACTGGCAAAGAAGGCTCACCAGCGTCTCTACTTTCTCCGCAAGCTGAAAAGGGCTGGAGCTTCAACCCCCATCATGAGCACCTTCTACAGAGGTGCCATAGAAAGTGTCCTGACCAGCTGCATCACTGTGTGGTTTGGTGCATGTACTGCATCCTGCCGCAAGAGCCTCCAGCGCATTGTGAGAGCAGCTGAGAAGATCGTGGGCACCTCCTTGCCCTCACTGCAGGACTTACACAGCAAACGCCTCACTCGGAAAGCCCACTGCATGGCAGGTGATCCCACACACCCACTACACAGCTGCTTCAGACTGCTGCCATCAGGGAGGAGACTGAGGAGTCTCCAGGCTCGAACCAGCAGACTGAGAGACAGCTCTGTTCATCAGGCAGTCAGGATGCTAAACACTCTGCCTGCTCTGCCCCCCCTCCCATTTGAACTGCCTTAACACTAAAACTTTCTCACACATTACCACACAACACAAAGATTTTAACACTGGACTCTGTGTCATCAAACGGGTTATTCACTAAACTCTCGGTCATGTGCTCATACAGTTTGCACTACTTCTCATACTTGCACTAATGTTTGTATTACATCACTGCCTATAATCATAATACTGTTTACATTCTCTGTTTACATTTATTAATACTGTTTACTTTTATTACTACTGCTTACATGTAATTACTACTGTTTACATTTACACTACTCTAATATCTACACCACTGCTGATACATATACAGTGTGCTCTGAACGGTCTTATTTAGGGATGCCCAATGTGCCTTACTGCATATGCCACTTTTTGCCTCTATAACAACATCAACTACTACCTCATACATATACTGTGTACATTAACTCATACGCTGCTTTGCCACTTTGCAAATGTCAATGCTAGAAACCTTTAGTTTATTTTAGTTATACTTTTTATACTCTTTTTTTATACTAGTATGCAAAAACTCAGGACAGTATTATGTTCATTAAATGTTTAATGTTTTAGTTTTAGAGTTGGTGTAAATTTTCATACTCTTATACCACTATGCAAAAACTCAGGACAGTGTTAGTTTTACTATTTTATGCTTATGTCTATTATTATATGTTTCAGTGTTTCAATGTTTAGATGTTTACTGTTGCACCGAGGGACTGAGAGAAACGCAATTTCGGTCCTGTGTATGTCCTGTACAGAACATATTGCAGATCTGACAATAAAGTTGACTTTGACTTTGACTTTTGACTTTAGGGGTTTTAGTGCACAGGAGGAAGATGAAGATAGTGACCAATGACTTTTCCTGGTAAGCTACTGTTAATTTTATGTATTTATTTACCAGCCGTGTTACAGGCGCTGTTCAGAAAAAAACATTTACTGTACATATTTGTGTATGTTACTAATTTGTGTTTAATTAAAAGTTTAAAAAATCTTTCTGCGTAAATATCTCATGTTACAACGTGGACACCTGTGGCTTATATACAAGTGCGGCCTATATGTATATGTAAAAAATATATACTGTACAGGTAGTCCTCGGGTTACGACGGCCTCAACTTATGACGTTTCGCGGTTACGAACGCTCTCTCATTGAAAAGCATTATAATAATAATAATTAATTCAATTTATAATGCACTTTTCATTACTGAAAATCTCAAAGTGCTACACATATATTGAATGCTACACACATTCATAAACCGGTGGCGGCAGACTACCATGCAAGGTGCTTTCCAGTCCTACCGGGAGCAACTCAGGGTTAAGTGTCTTGCCCAAGGACACAACGACACATGGTGCGGGTCCCGGGAGTCGAACCGCCAACTTTCCGATCGGGAGACGACTGCCATTACCACTACACCACGGCCGCCCCTTGCATTGTTCGAGTTACGCAGTTTATGCGCCTTTACACCAGAAAATACGGTACCGAAACTCACCGGAGGATAGTGGAAATTTACAGGAGGTTTACAGGAGGGAGGGGGGAGAGTAGGGAGAGTAGCTTGACGCAGTCAGTGGAAAACTACCAGGAGACTTTATTGTTTGGACACGCAGACCGGAGCAGAGGAGATTAGTAGGGCGTTTTTTGTCACCAGACGGCAGAAACAGTGGAGTTGGACCGGAGGAGCAAGAGCTAACATGCTAACAGACCTTGCTGTAAACAGTCTGGACCGTGTGAACTACAGGCAGCCTCAGATGTTGGAGGGACACCGAGCTAACATGCTAACAGGCGGAGGAAGGTTTCACCAGCTTCCAGTAGGTTATTAACTCTTTTTTCCCTTCATTATGGCTCCAAATGTATGGAGCTAACATGCTAACAGGCCTTACTGTAAACAGTCTGGACAGCGCGAACTACAGGCAGCCTCAGATGTTGGAGGGACACCGAGCTAACATGCTAACAGGCGGAGGAACGGCTTCACCAGCATACCAGTAGGCCATTAACTCCTTTTTTCCTTCATTATGGCTCCGAATGTATGTGTTTTTTGATAATTATGTAAGGTAATGTGTTAGGATAGGCTAAGTGCTTGGTAAAATAAAGTACTGTACGTATGAGGTGCCGTTTGGACGTATTTTCCGACTTACGTCGATTTTCGAGTTACGAACGGGCGTAGGAACGGAACTGCATCGTAACTCGGACTCGGGGACTACCTGTATATATTTTTGGTTTCTTTTTGTTTTTTTAGTGGGCACAGCTTGGGCGCACTCAATAGTCTAGAAATTACAGAAGTAAACTTTTGTCCTTTCTCCAAAATACTGTTCATGTTGAGTTTTAAAATGGGGGGGGGGGATGTGCACTTTTCTTGAAAATTTTCTTAAATTCAAAATTTTGTGGCCCGTGTGTACTTTCATCTTAACAGTTTTGTCTCGCACATAAAAAAGTTTGGACCCCCCTGGTTTAGAGGCTGTTAGTAGTCACCTTGGCGAACAGCACAGCTTCATCTACATCCCCCTGAGACAACGCCATTGTTCTTCTAAAAGCCTGAAAGACAGAGATTGCAGGTGGATTTTTTTAAGTCCGAGCACGAATATTAAAACATCTGTTTTATGACCGTGACATTAAAAAAACGGTGATGGACCTGCGCCGTGATCCGACTCGCCTCCTGCATGAGCGACACCTCCGCAGAGCTCTTCACAGCACGGAGAGAGTGCACGAGAGGTCTGACCGGGCGCGAGGTTGGCCCCGTTTGGAGCACGGGGAGCACGTGGGTCTGGTGGAGCTGCGGGTGGGAGGGGCAAGGGGTATCGTACCAGAACTGAGTGCCTGAAGGAGAACGACAGAAAGTCTTGATTAGTGAAAGGGGCCACGCTCACATCTGGTTTAAATTCTCTTTAAAGTAAAACCACTTGAGCTAATTTTCCAGAATAATAAACCAACTAAACTTGGCCCCTGCCTTTCATGCCATGGTTTTACAAACCGGATTCCAAAAAAGTTAGGACACTAAACAAACTGTGAATAAAAACTGAATGCAATGATGTGGAGATGGCAAATGTCAATATTTTATTCGTAATAGAACATAGATGACAGATCAAAAGTTTAATCTGAGTAAATGTAAAATTTTAAAGAAAAATATGTTGATTCAAAATTTCACAGTGTCAACAAATCCCAAAAAAGTTGGGACAAGTAGCAATAAGTGGCTGGAAAAAGGAAATTGAGCATATAACGAACAGCTGGAAGACCAATTAACACTAATTAGGTCAATTGACAACATGATTGGGTATAAAAAGAGCTTCTCAGAGTGTCAGTGTCTCTCAGAAGCCAAGATGGTAAGAGGATCACCAATTCCACCATTGTTGCGCAGAAAGATAGTGCAGCAATACCAGAATGGTGTTACCCAGCGTAAAATAGCAAAGACTTTTAAGTTATCATCATCAACCGTGCACAGGGCCGGATTTAGGAGGATGGGGGCCCATGGGCTTGAGTCAATATGGGGGCCCATAT
>JBBPBX010062486.1:0-13314 GCA_038048925.1 Garcialebias charrua | reverse complement strand
TTGGCTCACTGTCTTTTTATCTCACGGACTGTGTCACCAATCTGGGGGTGAAGTTTGAGTCTGATTTTAAATTTGATAAACAGATCAGCAGTGCTGTTCAGAAAAGTTTTTATCAGCTTCGACAAATTGCAAAAGTGAAACCAATCTTATCAAGACCTGACTTGGAGAAATTAATCCACGCTTTTCTCACATCTCATCTTGACTACTGTAATGCACTGTATGTAGGCATCAGCCAGACCTCTCTCGCCCGTCTGCAGCTCGTGCAGAATTCTGCTGCTCGCCTCTTAACCCAGACCCGTAGGTGTGAGCATATCACTTCCATCCTGGCGTCCCTTCACTGGCTCCCTGTGCACTACAGAATTCATTTTAAACTTTTGCTATTTGTTTTTAAATGCCTGAACAACCTTGCCCCACCATATTTGTCTGAGCTGCTTCAGCCTTACTGCCCTCCTCGATCTCTAAGATCAGCTGATCAGTTGCTGTTGACAGTGCCTAAAACTAGGCTGAAGCTCAGAGGTGACAGAGCATTTTCTGTCGTTGCTCCCAGGCTGTGGAACAACTTACCCTTGCGTGTCAGACAGGCCTCCTCTCTTCCTGTTTTTAAATCCCTTTTAAAAACACACTTTCATTCTTTGGCTTTTAAAACGTGATCTTATTTTTATGGCATTTTAATACACCCGCAAAAAGACTGGTACATGTATTTTTTATTTTTTGTATGTTTTTTATCGTTTTAATTGACTTGTCTTTTATGTTGTTGTACAGCACTTTGGTTAACCTTATGGTTTTTGAAATGTGCTTTACAAATAAAGTTGATTGATTGATTGATTGATCGCTTCAAGCGACCACTTGACTTTTGGCAAAAAAATAAAATAAATGTCCAGATCAGGTATGAAGAAGGGGAATTTAATACATTTGTATCTCTTACAAAACAGTCCGCCGCCGGGCAGTTCATTGTGAGACAATGCGCGCGCTTAAGCGGTCGTAAAATTTGAGCTTGGCGCGTTCACCCCCGCGTTCGCTCACACGGCGTGGCGCAGCGCTCGGTCCAACGCAGAGCTATGCCGGGGGCTTAAGGCTCAAATAAATACGGCTGCAGACCTACATTAGAACCAGCTGTTTCTTGTTCATCACTCGAACTAACTTCGGCTTCCAAAACTGAAGACAAATCGCTCAAATCTTCACTTAAATTGCATAATTCCTCAGATTCTATATTCTCTTTCATTGTTATTTACAAGGTGCGTCCTGGCCTTTGCGTCATAAAAATGTGTTGGCATTCTCCACCCGAAAACTGCGACGCACTGCAGAGTTACGTCATTACAACTATTTTATTAAAAAATAATTTTATATATATTAATTATTCGAAGCATCTGTGTACAAAAAAAATCAAACCTGAGTAGCTCCTCTTTCTAAAGATGTCTTGAAAAAAATCCAAGATGGCGGAGTGAACAGTCGTAGCTGGCAGGCTCCGGTGTAAATACTTTTTATATTGTCCTTGAATGCAATTTCGTGTGCTTTACGCCACTCTCAATAGCTTTTTTGAAAGCTTCTAGTAAGTCTGAGTGATTTCTGAAGCGAAACAGAACCTTTGGGCGTTTTTTCTTGACCGAGCTAACAACACGTGGACGAAAATTAGCCATGATGGACGACCACGACTACGGCATGGCCGCTCTTCCCAGCGCGAGTGGAGACGGAGGCTGCAAAAATGCAGATGTTGAAGCTGGCGAACAGATGTCAAAAACGGAGAAGATCAACTTGGACCACTCTCCACTGAAAGCTCCCCTCTCTAAAAAGCAGAAGAAAGGCAACGACAAGCGTGAGTGCAACCTTCAGACTATTCTAGAAGCTGTAAATTCACTGACATCCACGGTGAGCTCAATTTCATCCACAATGAGCTCACTGGAATCCACAGTAAGCTCACTGACGATAAAAATGGATGCACAAACTCAACTTCTGCAGAAGTTTGAGAAAAAAATTGAAGAAAATGCTGCCTCTATTAAGGTGAACAAGGAGAAAATAGAGGGGCTGCAGAAAAAAGTCAGTGAGCTTGAAGAGGAGAATAAACAGCTGAAGGAGTCTGTGATGGAACAAGCTCGATATAAAAGGAGATGGAATCTGAGGCTGAACGGCCTTGCTGAAAAAGAGGGGGAGAACACCAGAGAGGAGGTCATTGGCATTTTGACCAGAGTGGTGCCCATCTCAGTGGATCAGCTTCGTGTGACAGTCGACACCGTGCATCGCCTGGGAAGGAAAAGTGACCCCGCCACTTCAAACAACGCTCCACGGTCAATAATGATCCAGTTCGTGGCAAGAACGGTTCGAGACGAGGTTTGGAAGAGATCTAAAAATGCCAAGGTCTGTCAAGAGAAGCATGTTCATTTTAAAGAAGATTTCTCCAAAGAAGACAGGGAAGCTCGGAAGAAGTTATGGCCGCTGGTACGAGATGCCAGACAGAGAGGGCAGAGAGCTTTCCTGAAGGAAGGATATGCTCTGATCGACAACCGGAGAGTCGACCCTTCTTAAGAACTGACTGAATTTTTTTTTTTCACTTTGTATCTTATTCAGAGTAGTATTACTGATAAGTGATCTCAATATTAGAATAGATAATGTTTTTGATACACCAGATTTGTCCTAAATGCACCTTGTTCTGATAGTTGAAAGGACAAAATTTCTCATTCCTGCACATCTTGTATTTTTTGTTCTACCTCAAAACCTTTTAGGTACCGGTATATTATCTTTTATTTCTTTAAACGCTAGGGGGCTTAAAAACAATGTGAAACGAAAAGCTGTTTTTCTTTTTTGTAAGGAGCAAAAAGTCAATTGTGTTTTTTTACAAGAAACTCATTCTGGTAAGGATGATGTGAACTTTTGGAAGTTACAGTGGGGTGACTCTATTTTTGTTAGTCATGGGACGTCACACTCAGCAGGTGTTATGATTTTGTTTAACAGATTTCCAGGGAAAATTTTAAAGCATGTTAGTGACACTAGTGGGCACTGGCTGATGGTGATAACAGAAATTAATGATGAAAATTTTATTTTGGTGTGTGTTTATGGTTACAACGAAAGAGGCAAAAACAAAACTTTGATAAATGATTTATGTAAACATATTACAGACAATATGCATACTTATTCAACAGACAAAGTTATAGTTGGCGGTGATTTGAATTTGGCGCCTGACTTATGGTTGGACAGAAATCCACCCCGGGTCCTCTGTCATAAATACGATGATCTGATCAATCAATTAATGAACAGTGCAAACTTGATTGATTACTGGAGGGTGAAAAACCCTGGGACTCGTCAGTTCTCCTGGTTTAATGCCTCTGGGAATGGTTTAAGTTCTAGAATAGATTACTGGCTCATTTCTACTTCTTTGATCAATTATATTAATAAGTGTGAGATATCTGCTGCACCTTTAACTGATCACTGTGTAATTTCTCTATCTCTTGTGTTTTCAAGGTCAGATCCTGGCTTAACCCGTGTTTGGAAATTCAATAATTCTCTTTTGCAGAATTCTGGTTTTGGTGAAGAGGTCAGACAGTTGGTGGTGGAGGTCAATGCCTTGGAAATGTCAGCTGTGAGTAAATGGGAATGGTTTAAATTTAAAATAAGGGAGCTGGCTATTGATACAAGTAAAAAACTATCTAAACTGAAACAACAAAAACAACTTAATATCATTACAAATATTAACGGTCTTTGTAAAAAGACAGATTTGGTACCTGAAGAACTTGTTGAACTAAATAAATTACAGAGTGAACTAGATCAATTATATGAAGAAAAAGCTAAGGGTGCTTTTGTACGTTCTCGAGCTCGCTGGATTGAAGAAGGGGAAAAAAATACATCTTATTTTTTCAACCTGGAAAAACATAGGCAACTAAAAAAGAAGATCACTAAATTGAATATAAATGGAATTATTTCTGAAGATGAAACACAGATTAATAGAGAAATACACAATTTTTACAGTAACTTATACAAATCTAAGTACTCTGAAACAAAATGTTCAGCATTTATAAACACTATAAGAGATTTCAATAAAGTAATTGATCTTGATTTTAAACAACTTATGGAGAAACAAATAGAACTTGAGGAATTGGATAAGGCTATTTTGAAGATGTCTACTGAGAAGTCACCTGGTTTAGATGGGCTAATAATAATAATAATAATAATAATTGTCTAATCTTGTCATCTGCGTATGTTTCCCATACACAGACGAAATTCGTCTCTGCTTTTAACCCAACCACCTACCAGGCGGTGCAGTGAGCAGCCATAGAAGGCGCTCGGGGAGCTGGAGAAATAGGTGTGCACTCATAGACACCCCAAGATGTGTAGTGGCCGGGACGCGAACCCGCGTCCTTCGGGTCCCAAGTCAAACGCCCTAACCACTACACCATCTTGGCTCCTATACAACTGAATTTTATAGATTCTTCTGGAATGAGATTAGAGAGATGCTTTATGAAGCTTTCTTAGACTGTATCATGACAGGTAATCTCTCTAATACCATGAAACAAGGAATAATCACATTAATCCCAAAGCCCAATAAAGATGGTCTAATGTTGGATAACTGGAGACCCATCACTCTGCTATGCACTGATTATAAAATTTTAGCTCATATATATGCTGATAGGTTGAACAAAGGACTTAAAGATATAATTGATGAAAGTCAGTCAGCATTTGTTAAAGAGAGAAACATACACAATCATGTTAGACTAGTCCTTGATATGTTGGATTATTGTGACTACCTTGATGAGGATAGTCTGATCTTATTCCTTGATTTCTACAAAGCATTCGACACAATTGAACATGCCTTTTTGATAGAGACCCTGAGATTGTTGGGCTTTGGTAACTCATTTTGTGGATTAATAACAATGTTTTATAATGATATTTATAGCTCAGTCTCCTTAAACCCAGGACTTACTTCTAGATTTAAGATCCAGCGAGGAATTCGTCAAGGGTGCCCTATTTCCCCAAAATTATTTATCCTAACAACCCAACTACTAGCCCTCCAAATAAATAATAATTCTGAGCTAAAGGGAATTAACATTTTTGATAGGGAATATAAGATTAGTCAGTTTGCCGATGACACAGCACTGTTTTTAAAAAATGATTTAATGGTTGAAAGAGCCCTAAATACAATTTCATTGTTTTCTAAGGCTTCAGGTTTGGGACTTAACATTAACAAATGTGAGATTCTTCCCATTCATAGTTGTAGTCATAGTAACATCCAGTCAATCAGGGTCGTAAATGAAGTTAAATATTTAGGTGTATTAGTATCTAAGAACGCAATTAAAAGGGAAGATGATAACGTTTCAAAGCGTTTAGTAGATATGAAACAAAGTCTTAGCCGTTGGTTGACAAGAGATCTGACTATCTTTGGCAGGAACCTGTTGACTAAAGCAGATGGCATTTCCAAGGCTATTTATCCATGTCATTCTATGTATATATCACCACAAAACATAAGAAAAGCCAACTCCATTATCTTTCAATTTTTGTGGAAAAACAAGACTCATTATGTTAAAAGATCCCAACTAGTTAAAAAATATGAGAATGGTGGCATTAATGCACTTGACTTTGAAGCAATGGTTGGTACATTTAGGATTAAATGGTTAAAAACTTTTTTACAACAACAAAATTCAATGTGGTTTCATATTCCTGCCTCCTTTTTTAAGCAGCTGGGAGGAATTGAATTCTTTGCCAAATGTGACTTTGAAGTAACTAAGATTCCTGTAAAGTTATCTAACTTCCACAAACAAGTTCTTCATTTCTGGAAAATGACATTTCATCATAATTTCTCACCTCATGGATCAACTCTGTGGAATAATAGAGCAATCACAGCAGGTAGAAAGTCAATATTTAGGAAAGAATGGTATGAAAAAGACATCATTTTTGTAACAGATATCCTAGACTCTAATGGAGATCTTTTAAATTTCGCATCTTTTGTGGGAAAATATAACCTTAACTGCTGTCGTAAAGATTTTATGAAGGTATGTAAAGCAATCCCTTTAGCCCTGATTCAGTTAATTAAAAATACAATTATTTATTCAAAAGTGACCATTTCATTACCCACACTAAAAGTAAATGAGTGTAGCTTAGTTGACTTCAAATGCAATAACAAGATTATCAACGAATGTATGAGACAAACTATTTATTATGATTATAACATAAATTCATTCAAGAATCCTCCCAATATAAATCAGGTGACCATGATGACTTCTGCTCATTCAAAATTTATCAAATGGCCTGTATCTCCTAAAGTGAAAGAAAACCATTTTAAAATAATAAACAAGATTTATCCCGTGGCCATGTTTCTGCACAGAAGATTTAAATTTGAGGTTGATTTGTGTACCTTTTGTAAATCTGAAGATGAATCCCTTGAGCATTTGTTTTTTTCATGTCAACATTCTCAAAGATTGTGGACTGACATCACAAACTGGATTAATCTGAAACTTAATATTCCCTCTTTTGATATTGATGCCATTCTATTCTATGTAGACAACTTAAGTTCAGCTTACTCTGATGCCATAAATATAGTCGTCCTTATCCACCTTATTCCTACGCCCCATGATGCCTTGCGCGAATTATGTGAACGACTTCCGCTGAAAGTCAGAACCGGCACTTTTGTTACACGCTAGCAACGCGCTAACCGGTTTTCGTCAGAGGTTTTAGGTCATAAAATATGTGGGAACATAAACTATCACAACTCAGATGTAGAGATATTGTTTTACCGCTACCTACAGCTGTTGAGGGGTGGGAGGACGACTTGAAGAAGTGGCCGAAAATAACGTACACTAGCATGTTTAGCTACTAGCATACTTAGCTACTTTGACAGTTGCTTCAGATGGCGAAGCGATGAGCAATCTGAAAAGCTCTGAAGCTTACTAGTATCTTCACAGTAACAAGGTTGGTCCTGTTATGTTAAGAGAGGTGGGACACTTTATTTAAACAAACATAAAGCCCAGTCTAAGCATTAAAACTACACATCTCCAGGTCCAGCTAACAATGATGTTGCTTTGGACTTTTGAGCTGCAAGATGTTTATCTGGACACCAACTGAGCACCTGGAGCTTGACATTTCTTTTGACAAAGACTTTACTGATTCACAAATGAAGCACCTTGAGAACTTTTAATAAAATACAGTAAATGAAAACAAATAATGAAATAGACAGGAAACGATCTTTAAAAACTTGATAATGACAAAAGTGACATTTAGATAGAAACAGTAGTTTAATCCAAAATTAACTGATATAGTGCACACAAAAACCTAACCTTGTAAGAAGGTTAACAGTCAACTATTGTACATAACAAATGAATCATTTTAGCAAATACTTTTCTAATGTAATATAGTTAACATTGCATCCTTTAAAAAACATGTTGAGTTGTGTTACGTTTACAGCAAGTACACCAGTACTGTACATGTTTGAGAAAAATGTTTACATTTAATGTCTTCTCACTTCTCACTTGAAATAAGCTGGCATCCTTTGCGTGTGAATGCTGGAATGATTACATTGACACCATAGCTCTTGCAGCAGGTCCCTCACTGTGAAACCACGATCACCCATCACCTCATCTCCAGCACGCAGATAGTCCAGAAACCCAGAGTTCTGTGTTATATACCTGTCACTGCATTTACCACCATAAGCATCTGAAATAAACATGATTATTCCAGAGGGAGAAACAGCCAATAAATATTTC
Organism: Garcialebias charrua; assembly: GCA_038048925.1. Taxonomy (NCBI): domain Eukaryota; kingdom Metazoa; phylum Chordata; class Actinopteri; order Cyprinodontiformes; family Rivulidae; genus Garcialebias; species Garcialebias charrua. The sequence goes on along the minus strand of JBBPBX010062486.1, from coordinate 5,632 downwards.
ACAGTGTTATTTGCATGTATGATTCACTTCTGGAGTCCAAGTTTTTAGCTTTCTGCAAAACATGTTGCTTTAATTGTTTCACGGGGCAACCATAGAATAAGGTTGTTGGTTTGTTCTGACATTATGTCAATCCACATTCCAACAGTCATGCTGCATGTGACTGGTGGTGTTGAGCAGCTCCACACTCTCATCAAGCCCATCTGAAAGTAAAAGTACATTATACAAACTTTAGGGTTCATTTATGAACACACACACACACACACACCTATATTATATATATATATATAAACACACACCTATATTATATATATATATAGATATATAGATAGATATGTATAAATAAACGCACACACAGCATACATATAGGTGCGTGTGTTTATTTGCCAGTTATGAACGAAAATATTAGTATAATTTAATTACTGACTACATAAAATCATAACACTAAAAGCTGTCTCTTAAATCATACCTGGTGTTCTCGATCCTCTGGAGGATACGGTGACTTTTTTCAGGTGGTTTCTCGTAGCCCAGCCACAAAGAAGGATGCGGGTTTTTCTTATCGGAGCATGTTCAACACACACTAGTTGCAGCCACTAATTCAGCTTCGTCTGATTATTCATACAGCCATGAACAGCGCAACAGGTACCCGAGCTCCTCAAGACATCTTCGTGACAATATTAGCTCGAAATAACAGAAAACAGAACTTCAACAGAACTTCTACGATGCGCGCAGATTAGCAAGCAAACAACGAGGAGCCAATGCAAAAATTCTACTTCCGGGGTCAAACGGAAGTACGGCACATTATCGCTTCTACAGTGACACCTTCAGGAATAAGGTGGATAGCAAAGTACCACATTCATTGTAGTAAGTGGAGGGATAACAAGCCCTCATTCCCATGTTTCATGAACGAATTCAAAGCCTATTATTCTTCATTAAGTAGATTGAAAAACTGGAAAACTGCTAGAACCATCTCACAACAGTTATCTGAAAACTTACTGTTTTAAGTTTCTAATATTGTCTTGCTCCTTTGTATACTTTTTCATTTATTGTATTTTGATATATATATATTTTTTCAACTTTCATCATTTTGTAAACCGCCCCCTAGCTTATAGACTGTAGTTATGTTATCATTCACAAGAGTTTGTATATATTTTTGTTTATGTAGTGTTTTGTAGTTCTGTTTGTTTCAATAAAAAAAATAAAAAATAAAAATAAAAAAAAAAGATGTCTATCTTAGCATATTGTCACAACACCTTAAAAAAAAGAATAAAAAGCTGTCTGTTTTCCTGGTTGACAAACTATTACACCATAAGTCAAACTTCACAACTAAATCTGCAGTTTAGATACATAAGATTGTGTCATTGTACTATTAATTAGCGCAGGGGTGCTCATTAGGTAGATTGCGATCTACTGGTAGATCTCTGAGGTAGTACTGGTAGATCGCAGCGTGACATTAAAAAAATAATTGTCCTGCTCCTCAAACAAATAGTGTTAAATTATTATTTTGTATAAATATTTCTGTTCAGTGCCCTGAGATTACTTCTTTTGTGAATTGACGCTATATAAATAAACTGAATTGAATTGAATCTTAGAACATCTTTACTCAGCAAGTAAACACAACAGTTTAGGTCAAAATACTATCATTTTAAAGCCACAGTACTATAGTTCATAATTTCTTATCTGGCAACCCGACTGACATGAAAACTACAGCATTTTTCATGTAAACCAGCTTATTTTTTGTTTATTACCCCCAATAAACATTGAAAAATCACTAATGTTTCCACAGGTTGTTTTCGTGTAAACAGGGTAGATCACTTTGATTTGATCATTTCAAAAGTAGCTCGCATGGTGAAAAGGTCTGAACACCCCTGATTTAGCGCATACATTTAAAAGAAGCACATTTTTATCTTCACAGTTTCTATTTTAGCCAAACGAAAGCGCAGAAAATATTTCCTTCAGTAAATATGTGCAGCATTATCCAGTCATTGGGACATATTGTTTGTTTATTGTAGCCCTATTTCCAAAGAGTGCAAAAACAGGGTGGTGGAGTGGGACACCCCAAACAAAGGCTTTTCTTTCCCGCCTGCTTGGGCCTCAGAAATGTTCAGCACTCAGCTAGCACAATGTCTTTCACTGAGCCTTTGACCACTCATGAGTGACAGTTGAATCACACTCTCCCAACTGCACGAGCTGAGTTGGCTTCACTGTAAAAGTACTTTTGCAAAATTTAAATGCAATAATGTGAGAAAAAAAAAGTTTGTGCATCGTTTGTTAAAATTATCTTTAAGATAGGCAGAATAGTTGCCATATTTCAGATTGTAGAGAACAGTTTAATGGATGGAATGGACTGATGGGGCATTTTCTCTCTGGTCTTGTCGGCTGTTAGTTGTGTGACACTAGCCAAAGTGACAAACTCAAAGCACAAGCTGGTCCGACAATAATAGAACCATTTTATTTACTAAACAGTTAACACATCAAAATGTGAGGTAATGCAGAAAATATTGGTGGCAACAATGTAACTTTATTCTCTCAACGAAAAGTACATTCTGTTATGGTTGATTCTTTTTTGTATTCACACATTCTTCTGATCTGGGTATTTCATTTTTTCATCTTAGATCTTGTATTTTATTACACACACACACACACACACACACACACACATTCTTGTACTCCCCACATAGTGAGGACCAAGTAAAAACACCAGCAGAGTGAGGACCACTAGTTCTGAATGACTTAGAAAGAGTGTGAGAGCAATTTTGGACACTAGATGTCACCCACCCACTAAACACTCCCTCAGACATTGCAGAACAGCAACATTTTGAAAAAAGATTTTGACCATCAAATTGAGGACCGATAGGTGTGTGAAAAAAGGTATTTAACCATCCAAGTGGGGACCGTTTAGTGTGTGAATGCCTATTATGCTCTAACCTTCTGTTCTACTACTTTAAAGATCAGTTTTAGTTTTGTTAGGTTTGGTTTATTTTCACATTAGCTATTTTAACATGTTTTCTGCATTTTTTTAACCAATTGTTAACCAATTTAACATTTGTTAAACTATTTTTGGTTGCTTACATCTCTTTTAAAACCTATGGAACACTTTAAAGGGTAATTTAGCCTTTTGTAGTTTCTGTTTTTAGCCAGTTAAACTATTTGTTTAAGCATTTTAAACTTATGTACACCATTTTAAACATGTACTTTCTTTGAGTGAGTTATAATTACTTCGTTTGTTTAGCTATTTTAAATATTTTCTTTATTTTTCAAGTAACTGGTAACCAATTTAACGTTTGTTAAACAAATTTTAGCTTCCCTACAGCACTCCTTTAGATTATTTTTTAACAATTTAAAGGGCCATATCATCTTTTAAAGCTTCAGGTTAGCTTTTTTTTGGCTTGTTCAACCATTTATTTTTTCTCAAATATCCATCCATCCATCCATTTTCTTCCGCTTATCCGGGGTCGGGTCGCGGGGGTAGCAGCCTAAGTAGGGAGGCCCAGACTTCCCTCTCTCCAGCCACTTGGAGCAGCTCCTCTGGGGGAATCCCAAGGCATTCCCAGGCCAGCCGAGAAACATAGTCCCTCCAGCGTATCCTGGGTCTTCCTCTGGGTCTCCTCCCGGTGGGACATGCCCGGAACACTTCACCAGGGAGGCGTCCAGGAGGCATCCTAACCAGATGCCCGAGCCACCTCAACTGGCTCCTCTCGATGTGGAGAAGCAGCGGCTCTACTCCGAGTCCCTCCCGGATGACTGAGCTTCTCACCCTATCTCTAAGGGAGAGTCCAGACACCCTGCGGAGAAAACTCATTTCAGCCGCTTGTATCCGAGATCTTGTTCTTTCGGTCATAACCCAAAGCTCATGACCATAGATGAGGGTGGGAACGTAGATCGATCGGTAAATTGAGAGCTTTGCCTTTTGACTCAGCTCTCTCTTCACCACGACAGACCGGTACAGCGCCCGCTTCACTGCGGACGCTGCACCTATCCGCCTATCGATCTCACGCTCCAGTTTTCCCTCATTCGTGAACAAGATCCCGAGATACTTAAACTCCTCCACTTGGGTAGGACCTCCTCCCCGACCCGGAGAGGGCATGCTACCCTTTTCCGGCTCAAGACCATGGCCTCGGATTTGGAGGAACTGATCCTCATCCCGGCCGCATCACATTCAGCTGCAAACCGCTCCAGCGAAAGCTGTAGATCACGAGCTGATGAAGCCAATAGGACCACATCATCTGCAAAAAACAGAGAAGCGATTCTAAGGCCACCAAAACGGATCCTCTCAACACCTTGGCTGCGCCTAGAAATTCTGTCCATAAAAGTTATAAACAGAATTGGTTTTTTTCTCAAATATATACAGATCAATTACACCGCCTGGATAGAGTGAATATAATTGTAATTGGATGAGAAGCATAAATATATATCATTCTACCTTTCTATTGGTTTGTAAGATCCATCACACCTGAACATGACAAAAATCACATCACACTAGAGGAGGACATGTCGAATGTACGTAGTCTAGTATGAAGATGAACGTGGCAGAGATATACCAGTATATATAGCAGAAACAGGTAGATCAGTGCATAAACATTAACATTTTAATATAACATTATAGTCATTGTGGACTTTAGAAAAGTATTTTTGGAAGAAGTCCTCTCCCAAATTTTATTTTGGAAATTGCAATAGCTCACTTTTACTCAATATTTTACTTTTAATACTTAAGTATATTTTATATGAGAAATTTACTTTTGATACTTAAGTACAGTAAATGTACGGTACTTTATGACTTTAAGTCAAGTAATACTCTTAAAGTAAAATTTACTTTGGTAAAAGTTAGATAGTTGAACTTTTACACAAGTAACACTTTGAGATACTTTATACAACACTGACTATAAGTGAAGCTCACTTTTCACAATTTAAAATGAATCTCACACAACACTATACTTTAAAAATTAAAGGTAGCTTGAGTTCATGTTTTTCATTACACCTGATGATAAAACATTTTCTACTAAGAGTAGATTAGATTGCACTTTGAACAGATTTTTTATTTAGACACAGGCATTAAATCTTTCTGTAAACAGTGAATAACATCAACAGAGCCTTTGCACATATCTGTATAATGAAATAATTCTAAATTGAAAATAAAAACTGGAATGTGTCAGTGAAAAAAGAGGCCTTTTTAAAAATAAAAATATAAGATTTGCCACTGATAAAAATGGGCCTCTTCATTAAAAAGTAAAATTGTCCCAGTGACAAATAGGGCTCGTCCCTAAATAAAGAGAACTGTCCATACCCTTACCAAAAAGAAGTATACTTTAAGTATATGTTGTTAAGTATACTTAAGTATATAAAGTATATGTCTCTAAGTGTACTTTTAAGTATACTCACAGTTTACTTGCAATATACTTTTTTGCGACTAAATTGGCCCATCTTAAGTTTATTGTAGTATACTTAAAGTATACTAGTAGTACACTTTTTATTAGACTTCCAATGTACTTATAGTGTACTTCAAGTTCATATTTTAGTTTATTGAAGTATACTTAAAGTATACTAGTAGTACACTTTTTATTAGACTTCCAATGTACTTATAGTGTACTTCAAGTTCATATTTTAGTTTATTGAAGTATACTTAAAGTATACAACT